>OVBI01002662.1:0-17991 GCA_900406495.1 Sisymbrium altissimum | reverse complement strand
TTGTTTGGGGAAATTTTGAAAGTTGAGCATTAAAATGACCTTTTTCCCAATATATATATATATATATATATATATACCCAACGGTCGATCTCTTTTTTACCATTTCGAAATCATTTTACGTGGCAACTTTTTTTACCGTTACGTGTGTGAGATAAGAGACAATTGTTCTAGTTGTTCTAGAGAGACGGAACACATTCGATTAAATGAATTTCAAGAACCGGTTGATAACCAAATAAACCGAAACAATCTTCCATTTTGATTAAAGCTGGTCAAATCAAGATGATTGAATTTCAATTTGAAACCAAACGAACCGAACTCTTGGCTTTAATTAGTAAGGAGAATTCTTGGATACAAACTCCAAAATTGGACTAAACCAGAACCACGCCACTAGAAATCTAAACCGATTAATTCTCTTCTCAGGAGAGATTAACGATTAAACGTTCACATTTATCTTCCAATATCTTGACAGCTTCAGTGAAGAGAACATCAGGAGGCAATCCAGTGGACTCAATTGTAACTGAAAACACACAAATAAACAACAAACTGAATTAGATTTTTCTTTCACATGGATCTTAAATGGCCGAATCAAAAGGAATGTTTTTATTTTCTTTCTCCTCTTCTTACATATAAAATGGTTCTTGACACGTCGCAGAGCCACATTGTCAATCCAATCCTTTTTTTCTTTTTCTTTCACCTGTGCTGATACTTTTTCTCCAAAATTTTCCTTTATGCATTCCCTACACAACGTGCAATCACGCGGCCGAGCTACCGTTGCCCTTTTCCTACCTGTTTCCCATCTTTGCAAAGTCAAATACGAAAACCGAATTGCAGAATGTGATGCAGCCAAAGTTTTAAACTTTTCATCATAATCTCCTATTACTGTTACTCAAAAGCAAGTTAAAAGGCTTTTTACTTTACCATTGCCCATGTCTTCAATGTCAAAAACTTTCGCCGGGCAAGCTTTTACAAGTTCTTCAGCAAGTTTACCCTCGAATTCCTTTAGTAGAATCACCTAAGATATTAGCAAACAATACAAAAAAAAGACATTACAAGAAAGATTAGGATTAAGGCAAGACTGAAGTAGAATATAGATTTTTTGAGGTAATATACTTCTCACCTCAGGAAGCATTCGATACCAAGCCGTCGCTACTGGTGACCACTTTGCATGTGTTTTACCAATGCCCTTAACCGCATGAGCCTCGAGCTCAATTTCCTACATAAAGAAGATAAAAAGTTGAGATGAGGCAAAGTGTTTGGTTCATCTGAAGTTGTAACAACTGAGAAAGAGATAAACAGTTACCTGACCAGGGCCGAGTTTTGCTATCAATATATCAGAATAGCTCGGAGTGATAGGATTATCAGCAAATTCAGGGAAAGAATCTTGGCTACGGCTAAAGGAAGTGTAAGTTTTTGGCTTTGAGTTCGAATCTCCTGATTCTTTAACCAACTCACTTCCATTAGGTAACCAAACCAATTCGTTCGTTAAAACTACAACATAGAAAACAGCATTACAGGACACGTGAGAGAATAGGAGCTAGACAATTACGAATCTTTCGTGTGCTAACATTACCTTTTTTACGTGGTTCACCTTTTTCACATTTCGCATGGAGTTTAAAAACAATGGTGTTCTTTTCATTTGGCTGATCGTTTTCTATAGACAAAGAGAGATAAAAATAAGTAAACTGAGAGACAGATATACACAGAATTGCTTATGGAGACGTATAAAAATGCAACTGAAATGGTTTTCTCACCGGATAAATACTCAAAGAGGTTCGGATCTGCAACAATTGGAACAAGCCCCATCCTCTGAGAAAGAACTTCATCTTGAACAATAGATGTATTATTTGCTATAAACACTTTTTCAAAAGCCATTGAAGGAAGCTGCAGTACAATAAAAATAAGAAAACACCTTTTAACCACAAAACACTCTTTAAGAATCAAAAAAATTATAGAGAGGTTGTGAGAGAGATAATGTTTACAGAACCTCAGCTAGAAGAATCCTTCTAAAAGAATTGGCGATTGCTGGATCAATACCAATCATATCGAATTCCAATTCCATACCGTCTTCTGAAAGTTTGATCACGTCAACTCTGAAATTCTCAGAGAAGTTTTCTAGCTTCACACCGTTGTCCACTGCCACAGCGTTATAAGCACCAGAGAAAATGACACTCGACGTCTACAAGAAACACACACAAAGATTCATAAAGACTTCAACTTTCACGCTAAAGACAATGTTTTGTCAAGAAGCAGACACAGAGCCTTTGTAGATACTGAGAGTAGAGAGAGAGAGAGAGAAGAAAAGGGTTGGTACATGAATAGGAGCGTCGTTCTTACAGAAGACACGAGTTCGTTGGAGTTCAAGATGCGGAGGGAGTCCTTTAGGGACGTCGGCGAGATCCATTATGTTGAAATTCTTGGCGAATGTCTTTTCTTGTTCGGTTACGATCCTTCTCACCTCTTCTTCTTCGGTCGCCATCTTTCTTTCTTTGCAGCCAAAGTTTGGTTTTTTTTTGTGGTTCTGAGAGTGTGAAAATTCCGAAACTTTAGGGTTTAGGTGAGAAGAGGGAGATGAATTTTGGGGCGTCTGAACCGAGGTTTGATCAATTTCTTGATTTTCTTCTTCGATTCTTCTTTATTTGTTTTCCAGCTTCGGCGGTATGTGTGAGAAGTCGAAGAGAGACGACAGAACAAGGGGAAAGAGTTAACTAGGGTTTATCGACACGTGTGTATTCTTTTGGAAGGAGAGTGTTCTAGTAAGTCGTTTTGGTTCGGTTTAGTTCGGTTTATTTCTATTTTTGGTTCGGTATGGATTAAGAATTTGATAAACGACGGATCATGTCCTTTTATGCTCAATGTGTTTGGAGACTCCGGGGCTTTTTAATTAACTTTTGAGTTTCTCTGATGATTCAACAACTTTCTTGGAAGACACGCTCAGATTAGTATTCTCTTACCATACAAACCTAAGGTCTAACACAAGAATCATGACTACTTTCTTTTTGTCAAGGATGATCTTCTCCCCCCCTGCGATTTGTGGATGGTGGTTTGGGTAGCGGTTTGCAGGACTCTGCGATTTGTCTTGCAGCGAGTTGCGGTTAGCTCCGTCTTCGGTTAGTTAGCTTCGAGTTCTCTGTCTCTTGCTTTCACGGTTGTTAGGTGTCTGTTCTGATCAGTCTGCGTTCATGAGTAGTTTCCATTTGAGCGGATCGTTGGTGGTTCTAAGTGTTCGGTTCCAGGTCTTGTTCATCTTTGTTCAGAGGAGGTAGTAAGGCTTCTTAGCTGTGGGGTTTGGTTCTGTGCTAGCCGAGATCAGGGGAATGATCTTGGTAGAGTGAGCTTCTGCTTCTATGCTTTGCGAGTTAGTGTTGTTCCGCCTTGGTTCTGGATCTAGGCAAGCTACTTGAGCGTCGTTCGAAGATATTGAGGACGGTCTTGAGCGGGCCTCTTTTAACTCCCTAGAATAAGGTTCTTTGTGCGAGCTGCCAGATGAAACAGCTTCTGTTTACTTTGTCGGCTTTTCTTTAGTTCGTCTTTTTGCTTCTCTCCTCTCGATCCCTTCTTGGTTTCTACTCTACCTTACATATCTCAAACTATGTATTGCTACTAATTGACATCAATGCTTCCAACCTAAGATGTCGAGCAGTACCAATTGAAATTTACTTCCTATATTTTTTATTCTTTTTTGCCATCAGACCAATCTCTAGGTCTACCATTTTGTTTTCACAATTTGTAACACCTAAACACTTAATTTCAATATTATTTACAATTTGGCACAAAAAAAAAAAACACCTCCATTTCACTGCTTTAAATGTAACTGTGACGTCTCACATCACATTGGGGACATGGTCTTTGGAATGGGATGGATCATCATAAACTCAAAATGGAGATTTCATCACTAGTGGTATGGGTAAATTTGAATGTTGAAATACACCGGAAGAATCTGAGTGTTCGGGCTTGGGCTTATATGGACTCTCCAATAAGCATGGTCATAATTAGGCTATATTTGAAGAAAACAAACAACAACATTCTGACCAAACGAACCAACAAAGTAACCAACATTCTACGGCTACAACATTATATCACCACGATCCGGCAATGGCAAAGCATGTTTAACTCAATCAAATTCTTATAAAGAGAATATAACATGTGTGCAGATAATCTGGCTTATAAGATCTACTGGATCTTTAAATGACCTCAACATGTATTATTCATTATTCATGTCCTCTTTTTCTTCAAGAGTCTATAAACAAGGATTAAAGTGAATATCTAAAAGCAAATTTAGCTGGTAGAAAAGGAAAAATGAGCTTTCTGTAATTTTATAGTATTGTATGATGAAAATTACACTTTGATGAAAAATAAATAAAGTACATGATTCGATGGTGAAAGAGTTATAAAATGGTTTCATTTCATTTTCATGGTGAGCTTCAGCTACTTTTGAACATTTTTGGACTTCTCATTTAGAAGTGATCTACCCACCATGACAATCTTAATTAATAAATCTTCATAACATTTGTTATGGAAGCATTTGACTTACTCTCGAATATATGCCAACGTACGATAGTTTTTTTATTTTTTGAACAGCCTATTAGAAAACCATATATTATCTTTACCCACTCAGCCACGCTATATATGTTAGGCGCAATTCCACTAAAATCACCACCACCAAATTTATCTACATAAAATTTTCCGATAGATCTTGTATCAGCATGACGAAAATATTTATGATTAGTAGAGCAAACATTTATATTTTCGAATAAAAAAATTTGAAGATGGTAATGATCTGATTGTGAGTAAATCAGCTATGAAAAATCAAAAATAAAACATTTCCTAACAAACAATTTGTTTATCAACCTTTTAAAAGTAATTCCAAACGTTTGTGACATTCTATTCTACCGAACTGTGTGATACAGACTAGAAATCTCATCCTTCACATATGTCTCATCTATAATAGTTTCACGTGCTCCTCTCTGACACCACAATTTTTTCCATATTCTCAACCAATACCATGAAGGATATCACTTGAATCATTTCTCCTCACATTACCCACCAAAACAATCTTAATCATTACAACCAAATTTAGCGGCATCAATGCAATCTTCTTTTGTATCACTAACATATTCTCCATCATTTCCGTTATACCACCATATTTTGTTCTTATTGATATACAAAACCGAAGAATAGATTCGTCCGCCATGGTGAATAACATTTGTAAGTTTTAAAATCGTTATTCTCGAACATAAAACGTATGTTACTAGTTTTATAATAATAATTATACAGCTCTATATATGTGATAGCTTCTTGTGAATTTTTGTAGGTAAATTTGTGGTAACTTGTCCGTAACCAATGAGCCAAGAAAAGAAAGAAAGAAATTCGAACTAAACCAAACAAAACTAACACCAAAACTAATTCTAATCAACTCACACACGAAAACTACACAAAGTAACCAAGAAAACATTGTTAATAACTTAATAGAGTAGATAATTAGTTGGTTTGTCATAAAACTTTTAAACCAGGTAACCAACTCGCATTCAATTTTCAAATTTACTCCATTGAAACAAACAAAAAAATATAAAAATAAAAACAAAACCGGACCATAACGGTTGGAATTTGTCCACCTCAGAATCTACTTAGAAGGATGTCGAAGAAACGGGATGTTTTCGTAATTAGGTTGTTACTGTTAACATTTTGAAACTTTCTTATTTTCATTAAATAATGAACTGGTCAAAAATCTATTTTTAATATAAAAAATAATAAAAAAGAGAAGAAAAATGCATAAAAGTGGAGTGAATGGCGTCACCACAGAGAGGCACAACTCACGGAGATATGAGCAGAACCAATACCCACCGGCACCGGCTATTATTATTCTTGTTATTATCACCCAATTCTTTAATTTTTCGTATTTTATTATAATAAAAAAATATTCTTAATTTCGAGGACCTTTTATTTTTATTTTTTTTTATTTTTAATTTTTTAATTTCGATTTTGCCACCCCAACCTTCTCCCACTCCTTCACCACTGTATCCCGCTTTCTCACCTCCATCATTCATTTCATTCGTTTCTTCTTTTCCCCATCCCTTTCTCTTCTCCTTCTTCCTCTCTTTAACATTCTCAACCGCAGCTAATTTTTCAGGTATTTTTTTAGTATTTTTCTGAATTTTATTTGATGGAAAAAGAATCAAACTTTCCTCTTTTCTAAGTCTCTGGTGTGTATGCAGGATGATCTAAAGGAAAGCTAAAGTTTAAGTTTTTTTTCTTCTTCTTCTGTAAATTGGATGAATCTCTCTCAAAGGTATCGTTTTTACCAAGTTGACATGTTGTTTCCATGTTTGATTATGAATCTTTGACCAAATGATCAATCAATCCCCCCATTTAATGTCCGAAACTTAAAACCAAAAATATGCAAACTTTAATCTCCAGATATTTCGTTAGGTTTGGTTTGACCATCCAATCAAAAATGTCCTTATAGTTAGTAGTTTTTTTCAATACATTCAGGCCTTGATTGAATCATCATTAGTTTCCTCAAATTTCTCTCTAGTTGGGTTAGCGGTAAGCTCATTAGTTTCATTTCCCTGCAGGTTTCTTACTGTAACTCTTATGAAAGTTTGATACTTTATACGCTTAAGCACTAGAGAAGATGTTGGGAGGCAACAATGAGAACCCTTTGCCCCAGGTTATTATGAACGATAGTCAGTTTCAGTACCAATCAAATACACCGTTGAATCAGCTTCACTTGCTTGGAACGAGTAAGTTTTCTGTTTTTTTTTTTGGCTTGGAATGTTTGTTACAACTTTGATTGTTATAGAGCTAAAGCTTTTTCCTTTGTGTGTGTGTGGTTACAGTGAGAGCTGGTTGCACTATTGATCCTGTAAACTACTTTGCTAATGATAACCTTGCTCCAATGATTCGGAATAGTAGCAAACGCGTGAGGGAAACTGAGGTCAACAATAATATTCAGAGGCAGCAGAAGCTGCAGATCTCTTTGAACTATAACTATAACAACAATAGTGTTGTTCAAGATGAAGTGCCAAAGCAGAACTTAGTGTCAACTGGTTTGAGATTATCTTATGACGATGATGAGCGAAACTCTTCTGTAACTTCTGCAAATGGAAGCATCACTACTCCAATCTTTCAGTCTTTCGGTGACAATATCAGATTGGACTTTGATAGACAGAAAGAAGAGCTTGATCAGTTTATCAAATTCCGGGTACTAGTTCTTATCTGCAAAGTGTATGTTATTTCTTATATATATAGTATATCCCATGTTCTTGAGATTGTACTCTCTTTGGAACAGGCGGATCAACTTGCGAAAGGTGTGAGAGATATAAAACAGAGACATGTCACGTCTTTTGTCACGGCTTTAGAGAAAGATGTGAACAAGAAGCTTCAAGAGAAAGACCAGGAGATTGAAAACATGAACAAGAAGAACAGGGAACTCGTGGAGAAGATAAAACAAGTGGCGGTGGAAGCTCAGAACTGGCATTACAGGGCAAAGTACAATGAATCTGTGGTTAATGCCTTAAAGGTAAATCTGCAACAAGTAATGTCACATGGAAACAACAACAATGCAGCAGGAGTATTAGCTGATCATAATCAAGTTAAAGAAGGGTTCGGGGATAGTGAGATTGATGATGAAGCAGCCTCATACAACTACATAAACACCCAGGCGATGCCAAGTGCTGAGATGAGATGCAAGTCGTGTAACGTCAAGGAGGTTTCGGTCTTGCTTGTCCCGTGTAGGCACTTGAGTTTGTGTACAGACTGTGATATGTTTACTGGTGTTTGTCCTGTATGCCAATCTTTGAAAACTTCTAGCGTTCAGGTCTTCTTCTCATGAGAGGAATCCATGAAAGTCTGTCTTAATACTCTTGAAAAGTTAATGATGGAGAAAAAGATGAACATATTTTGTATGTGATGATTATGATGAGCTCAAGATGAAAATCTTGCTTGAGTCTTTGCTTTTGCCATTGAAACCATATACATAATTGATGATTCTGCAATTTAGTTATCTCTTAGGAGCGCTTCGTTTAAGTAAATTCCAGAATAAGTTTGCAGAGGGTGTGAAAGGTGGATTTTAGATTCAGTGCTGAAAGAAATTAAACCCTAATCGTTGTTTTCTCCGATTTATTTCCTCTGTTTTGTTTAAGAAACTTCTTTCCCAAGTCAAAAGGTTTTGTTAGATCTGCTAAAATGATTCTGAGCTCCTTTCAGAAGAAACTAAACTGGAGCTTGATGACAACCATAGGAGAGAAGTTATTCATATTTTTATATACATGATTTTGATATCTCTTCTCGTTGAGAAAGATATACAGTAGATAATATACATCATTTCTGTTTGCAGTGATTGACATAAAAAAACGTCAGCTTGGTTGGATTGAAAATCAATGTCTAATTTGTAAATCACTGCAATAACTTGTAGCAATCAAACCCTAAAACACTTGGTTACATTATTTTGGTGTTAGAGGCCCAAGCCCAGGCCCAGGCCCATATTCTATTTGCATATTTTTAAAACGAACAAAGACACGTGAACCTCACGTGATTTTATCTTCCGACAACAATCTTCTGTTATCATCCACTTGATCTCATTTCTCTTCCTCAGAAGAATCCGACAGTCAAATTCTTCTCAATTTCACTGGATAAACAAATCCAAAACACTTTCACTCCACTTTGCTTAGATTCCTTCGTAGCTCCTCTGATTCAGATCACTCAAAAGTTTTCTGTGTGCATCCTTCGCGTAATTCGAACACGTTTTCTTGTGTTCGTCCACAAAACATAATGCAAAATTTATAGAAAAAGGTGGGAAAGTGAGATATCTGTTTTCGTGAGGAAGAGAGAAAATCAGGAAACCACATTAGGGTTTTTTTAGTAATCTTCGAGCTTCAAAGAACACTTCCAACTTCGCTGAGCACTAAAGTTCAGAGGATTATGACTCAACCTCCTATTGTAATCAAAGCATTCGTGTTAGACAGGTAAAGCTCCCAACTTCATATTTAATGTGGGAACAAAGGTTTTAGTTAGAGCCTATAGGGTTCCAGATTCTCGGGTGTAGTAGCTTCTTGTTCTTGTTATGTTGCTGCTAACTGAGAAAAAAATATTTCTTCTTGTTTTACAGACTAGTGAAATGATGAAACTGGTTTCTCTCTGTGACATAAGTTATGGTTTTGTGCCCACAAAGTCAACCGAGTTGTTTGTGAAACCGAGATTCAGAAGGTATGCTCAGTGCTTCATCTAAACTGTCTCACATTGGTTGAAATCTAAAAGCTTTTGTTCTTTGACAATAGTGATTTTATCTACTGTGACTATTACTAAAATTTCTTAGCTTAGCTTTCCAGAAGAGATATAATCACAAGACTACCAGTGTTTCATTCGAATGCATGGGAGAATCTAAATGCTAGAAGAAGAAGAAACCTTAGAGTTGGGCCAATATTTTGCAAGAGTTATGAAGATACAGCAAAAGTGTATCAAGAAGAGGAAATTCCCAAAGCAAAATTGATATGGAGAGCAGTCAAACTACCCATTTACTCTGTCGCTTTGATTCCTCTCACCGTATGTTCCCTCGAGAAACCTTTTATTTCCTCCATTTTCCATTAAATGCTATGGAGTATTCACTGTTCAAATGCCACAGGTTGGTGCATCTGCGGCTTATTTGGAGACTGGTTTATTCCTAGGTAGACGTTATGCTACTCTAATGCTCTCATCGGTTCTTATAATTACTTGGCTCAACCTAAGGTGACTGATTGATTCCCTTAGCATTCTCTTACAATCCATTATCTATCTCTTTCATGTATAAACTCTTTCGGAACATCGTTTTATGACAGCAATGATGTTTATGATTTCGATACCGGAGCTGATAAGAACAAAAAAGAGTCCGTAGTAAATATGGTTGGAAGGTAAGTATCAAAGGATGAAGTTTGCAACTTTGAAGTTTATATTTTCAACTCACTTCCTTATAGTTTGCTTTTCACTGGTTTCCTTGGAAAAGCCGGGCAGGAACCTTAGGCGCTGCAATCACATCTCTCGTGCTTGGTGTTTCTGGTTTAGTTTGGACATCTTGGACAGCAAGTAATATCCGTGCAATATTATTACTTGTCTCGGCAATATTCTGCGGCTATGTATACCAGGTGAATGTAACTACCTAAGTTGAAAATTCGATACTAATTCGATACTAATCTAAGAGATTCTAATTAGAATAATACTTTGCGATTGGTTATAGTGTCCGCCATTTCGGTTAAGTTACCAAGGATTAGGAGAGCCTCTATGCTTTGCAGCATTTGGTCCGTTTGCAACTACTGCCTTTTATCTACTTCTTGGTAGCTCAAGGTAATGTCGAAATCTTGTTTTAAGCCTAATTAGTTTCTGTTTCCATGAATTATTAACAGCTGAAACTGGTTATATCGTCTTTTGCAGCGAAGTGAGCCATCTTCCGTTGAGCAGTAGAGTACTTTCATCATCTCTCCTTGTTGGCTTTACCACATCTCTCATCCTTTTCTGCAGCCACTTTCATCAGGTTGGTTACAGAAAACGTGGTATAGTTATTTCCAGAAATTGTCACACAATGCTGATTATTTTTACATGTGACAGGTTGAAGGAGATTTAGCTGTGGGAAAATTTTCACCTCTGGTACAAATGTGCAAAAACTTAACCGGGTTTGATATGGATATGAATCATATGATGAATGTGTATTTGATTTGAGTGTTTTACACAGGTTCGGTTAGGGACTGAGAAAGGAGCTTTTGTCGTGCGATGGGTTATTCGTTTTCTATATTCGATGCTTCTTGTTCTTGGTTTAACCAAGATTTTGCCAGTAACTTGCACAGTACGTTAACAACTGATTTGAGATCATGACTGAGAAACAAGAACATCTAAAAACCCTTTTTTTTTTTGTTGGGTGTCTCAGTTGTTGTGTTTCCTGACATTACCGGTTGGGAATTTAGTTTCAAGCTATGTCGAAAAACACCACAAGGTAAAAAGAATAATAATAATAATATCTAGAGTTGAAGATTGAAATACTTTGTTTGAATTATGTAATCTTGAATGCAGGAGAATGAGAAGATATTCATGGGCAAGTATTATTGTGTGAGACTCCACGCATTGTTTGGAGCCGCCTTGTCGCTGGGACTCGTTATCGCTCGCTAGATTTCAATTTCCTAACATTTTTCTTATCCTTTGGCCTTGTTGCATCTCAAAATATGGTTACTTCATTTTTTTAATGCTATAATCAAACTGTTTGAAACATATTAGGTGGTTTTTTTGTTCTATTTAGTTATCGATACACACCATTTCCCTTCCTTTTGTGGTTTTTCTTTTGATCGTTTTCTTATATAAGAATCAGAAAACCATCGAAAAAGTACTTCTCTACCATATTTTATTTATTCTAACGTTAGTATGTGTTATGCAAAAAAGTTGCTATTTTAAAGACAAAAAAACTCGTAAACATATTTTAATCATGCTCCAACGTATTCGACCTTTTTTTTCTAGAAACTGCATATGTTTGTAAGTATTTGGCTGGATGATGGATCAGGACATTTATCAAACCAAGAAAAAGAACTGATTATACATAAGCCGACGATGGGACAGAAGGACTAAACGGTAGTTTTAGCAGCCAAGGGATTGACTTTACAACACCCGCTCACGGGAACGTTAAAGAAAAACAAAACACAATAATAATTATAAAAAAAAACTAATCACGAGCATGTCTACGCAAAAAGACGGCACAGCAAAATATTGAAATAGTAGAACGCATCTTTTTTGTTGTTGTGTGAAAGCCATACGAGAAAACAAAAGACAATTAAATAAAGGGCTACATCACATAATCAGAGGAACAATAGCCACACGAAAAAAAAAACACTCTAAAGATTGTCATTGTTGAGTATTGTATTCTTTTCGTTTTCTTATTTTATAATTCGATAATTTATAATAAAATTTTAAACAGGAATTAAGCGTTTAGTTGTGAAACCATTCAGATATTTTTTACCAACACAATGAAAACATAGCATTTTCCTAAAAAGGATCCGCTAGAGTAGAGAAAAACTGTTAAATAATTTAGGCTACAAAAATTTTTATAAGTAATTTAATTAGAACAATATAAAAGATAATAAATGGTCGTGTATATACCGTGTACGCACCGTGTGTATATATATACACAAATGTATACACATGCAGTTATGTGTAGTGCGTGTACGCATGTAAATGTTGGAATTTATATGAAAACGTCGAAGACAGGTAACATATTTAATATATAATATGACAGAATGTCAAATATATATAATAATATGACAGAGGCGTATCAAGAAAATGGTACTGTCCACATATTATATACTCATATTTTCACATGATCGAGAGACTGCACAATATCACAAAGAGTCGAGCTGTGAATTAGTCAAAAGGGGCTGATGCCGTTTAAAGTATATATCCAATTTTGAATCAAATGAACGATTGGAATGAAAATATAAAGCAAACTTAATCAAATTCAATAGGAAAAAAAATAACCAAATCAAGCTAAAACGAAATGCACATTGATATTTATTTTAAACCCAAAAAATATATTATCTTTCGATCAAAAAAAAAAAAAATTAATCCAAGCCACAATAATGAAACCGGACTGGAGTTAATCAATTTTATTTTGGAAGTCTTCTAGATAAGTGTACTAACTTAAAAATTTTATATAATCCAGAACCAACAAAACCCTAAAACATCCTCTGCTACTACAAAGCGTAAATGAAACATTACGTAAAAAAAAAAAATCATCTGTATGCCAGGATGTCTAATTAGATGGAGCAGTAATTCATGATCTCCACTTAAAAAGATTTGCGTACAAAAAAAAAAAGATTTGCGTACATGCAAACTTATTCTAATATTCTCTTTACTAAATAGTACAATATTCCCGTGTCTTATCACTAATGTAAATAAATTCGGTTACAACACGTTTAGGTTTTATTTTATTTTAATTATTGAACTTATATATAACCAATACAAATGGGAACTAGCCATAAACTCATTGTGGTGCACAAACTTGTCTGTTTACGAAAAAAACAGTTCTACTAAATGGTTATCTGACAAAACTCCTGATGCTTCGAGATTCATTACCAGTTACAAAAAGTAAAGAGCTAAAAAAGGGTTCTTGTTTCTTGTACTTAATTACTTATGCGGCTCGTGTTACAATGAACAGTGTCATTTATAATTTAATGAGAAAGGAACATTTGAAGGCTGAAAGCATCTTGATTTGTGTACACATATCTGAGATGATGCCCCATACGGTTCTCCACGCATATACACACGATGGGTAAAGTTTCATTTATTTTTTATTTTTTATTTTTTTGTTGTCAATAATGTTATTCTAACAAAGTTAAATCTAACATGGTTAAGCAAAACAACCGCAAGGGACATGCCGCTTGGCACATGTTCATGAGATGCTTCTGTTCGCCCACTTTCTCATCAGGCGAGTTAGCCGGTTTTGACCCGGTTGCCGTAACCACCGCAAAAAAAAAAGACGAGTTTTGAGAAATATTTCTTATTCTTCTTCCCCAAAAAAAAGAAAAATTTCTTATTACAATAATATTCCAAACAAATATCAGAAAATTTTCTCATTACAATAATATTCTTTTTGTTGGGATTGCGTGAATGACCCGAATTCAGGTAACTGGTAAACAACATTTTTGTAACCAAAAAAAATCATTGGGCGGTCACGCGCGGTAAAAAGAAAACTGTGACGGAATTAGGATAAATGTAATTTGTAGCATATTATGCATATCAGTACACCCTGTATTATACTCTTTTTGGTTGAATTGTGTAGCCGTGTGAAGGATACTAATTCGTGAAGTTGACACACATTTATTTGATAAATGTAATGGTTTCCATTACGGTTAGTTAGATGAAAACTAAACAAAAGTAAAACAACTACAAATAAATTGTAACATATTTAAAAAAAAAAAAAAATTGTAACATATTTTACGCCGTTGGTACTTGGTACATGTCACTATACATTATATTTTTGTTGCAATTAAATACGTGTTATTAGAATTGAAATGTGAAACGTGGCATAAAATTTGTGTACACATAATTTTTTTTCTTTATTCGAAGAGAATTATGAATTCAATTATCGGTGTACGTACTTTTTGAAGAGTATGAGTGTGTATGACAATAATATCTCTATCTTATTTATGTTTTGGGTAAAGCATAAAAAATGCAACTATCATTGCTGTCACTCAAGAGGAATTCTTTAAGATCATATAACGTTGGCTATAAGGATGTGTCTGTTATTTCACATGAGTTTCTTTATTATGTTTCGATGATGTAAGAAAATATATGAATATCTCTACGGTCCTACGGAGACAAGCTTCAGTTACGTACTTCAAGCTTTCTGTTTCTAGCAGACTAGCAGCCATTTTATTTTTAAAAAATAATAATAAACTAATGAATTATTAAGTGTGAAAACAAAAAATGATGAATTATCAGATATAAAATTATAAAAACATTATTTCCAAAAATATATATATAAAAGAACAAAGAAAGAAGATAACAAAAACTTTTAGAACGAAAGATTGGAGGAGTTGTGAAGCCAAAAGCAAAGCCCGTGAAGTGGTGCATGTGAGCACTAAAAAGAGATGTTATAATCACTCCCATTGACAAAATATAGACCCAATCACATGTCTCATCCAATTTTACATGCGCGCACACACACACACATAAGAGTACGACAAAATATTACCCAATTAACTGTCGAGGTTTGCTCATCATTAAAAGAAAATAATTTTGGATTCAGATTCAGTAATTAATTGTATAACCCAACTACTCAGCAAATTTTATGAATTGCCTAACTAATCGACTATTGAGGAAAGTAACGAGAGATGTAAATGTAAATTTTGATATCCCATATAGTAAATAGAGATCATAGGTCCATAGGACACGTGGTCACCGTGATGACACATCAACAAATACGTATACAACTTTCACCTTGTGCGCACAAATAAAACAACCACCTCATTTTCAGGTGTCCCACTTACTGGTGCATATTTATAACTAGGAGTATATGCATATATACATATAAAAACAACCAACTCATTTTCAAATGCCCCACTTTATGGTGCATATATATTTAGACATTATAGTCATATTACTACTCCTATATTATATATGTGTGTATTTATATGCGAGTAGATGAGGTTTTAATTTGCAACAGGAAAGGTATATGTGTTTGTCTGAACAGGTGTCTCTGTGGTATGTTTGTCTTGGCTATAATGTGTTTCAAGTTTCAACCAACCAAAGTGGATGAGTCTCAACCAACCTCTACTCTACACGTGGCATACATATATTCATTCATTTCAAAACTAATAATCTCCCATACCATCAGTTTTACAATTATTAATGTAACACCACTTGCAAAATGTAACTCTAATAGATTAGTTATTGTTTGGGTTAACTTAAAAAGTTCTAAGAGCATTTTCATGGCATGGTATTAAACATAATATCTCAAAAATTAAATTAATAAAATAGATAAATTAAGAGACACATAAACGATATCTTCGTCGACAATTCTTCGAACACCATTTATAGACAAATGTGAAATTGCAAATAGTTTTAAATTTTTAAATATAATAAAATTTTAATTACTTCATAAAATGTGTCAAATTAATATTGTTTTATATTATTGATATTGATATTGGGATTTTGATCTGACGGATGAGGGTGTTTTAAGTCTCAAGTCTACTTTATTTATCGATCAAACAAATATATATATATATATATATATNATATATATATATATATATATATATATATATATATATATATATCTAAACTAATAAAAATAAAATAAAGGAAATTAAGTAAGATAACAAAAAACCAAAATGATAAATTTGACCAATTTTCCTCCTTTTTATATCTCTAACACTAGTTCTATCTCTCTAACATTTTTAGTTAGAGTTTTAAAGTTTTTTTTTTTGGTTGTTTGGCAAAATTTCCCTAAAAATAAAAGTGGTCGTGGCAGTGATAAAAAAAAACCGTTTGCTGCGCGCACTGTAGTCTTTGCTAAAATATCAGCCCTTGTTTTGGGTCTAAAAGTAACATATCAGCTTTGATGTTCTCTTCATAGATTCGGTGAATACAATCACCAATAGGAATAAATAGCATAGTGCTGCTTGTGACATATATTATATATTCAAAGTAGAGGTGATTTAATACATATATATATTATAATATTCTAACAAATTTTATATATACATTTAAAGTACAGATGAAATTGAAGTACAAATTTTATAATTTTCATATAATTGTCTAATTTTTTTAACAATTATTTAAAATCTAAAATTATTCAAAAATTGGAATATAATTCATTATGTTGGGAATATAAAGAATGATTTAAAAATCTAAACTATATTGACCTAATCTGAAAGTATTGTAAATGCAACTTTGATGCAAGTTTTTACAATTTTATGAAGGAGACAACTGCGGGATAGATTGGTTGGGATCATAGCGGAACAGCTTTATTTTGGGGATCAGCCATAATAGGAGTTTCAATATCAGCTCTCAAAGAAGAAGGCAAAGTTTTTTTTATTGGCAATGCAGCAAACTCATGAAAATGATTGAATAATGTAGTTTTTGAAAAAGATTGTAAAGTTCTTTTTGATATTCTGACTTTTAAATCAGATCAACTTTTAGTAAGGAATTTATCTGAGAATATAGTCCTTCACACTGCTCGGTTTAATGAATGTTACTTCCATTTTACAAGAAGAAATAATAATAAATTGGTACATCGACTTGCAAAATATGGACTATCTAATTCAAAATTTTATAGTTCAATTATGTATTAACTTCGGTGATTTTGTAAATCTTTTTATTCTAATTATGTATATTCTTTGTAAAAACCAATAAACATTTTACTTAGAAAAAAAATCATTCCCAACTCATGTTTTTGATTAGAATTTGAATGATAATTTAGATATTTGGACTACCCGTATTTGATATTCTCTTACTACTTACTTGAAATAAGCTATCTTATCTTTTGATTAAAATTTAATATAATATCATACCCAACCCCATGTTTTTGACTAAAATTTGAATAATAATTTAGATATTTGGATTACCCGTATTCGATATTGCCTTACTATTTACTTGAAATAGAATGTCTTATCTTTTGGTATAAAAATAAGTGACCAGTAAGCTTAAATGAATATAATTGTACGTATTTTAGTTTGTGTAGGGAATAAATTCCATATAAGATACCTTTTTTTTTTTTACCAACATACAAGATACTTTCAACAAAATAAACATAATATTGGATATATAGTTTTCACTTTTCAATGATATTATTATTGCTTTGAATACAAATGATACTGTTTAATAATAACTAGGTAATAACCTGCGCTATGCGCAGGGTGAAATATTGATTAAATATTTTATAATATTTAATTTAAAAATTATATTTTAAATTAGAGTAAAAATATTATCAACATAATTATCTAGTAAGTGTTTAATTTTATGTTTCTGAATTAAAACATTTATAATATAATATAAAATATTTTAATCAAATATAAATTTAAATAAATATTTTTTATTATAATTTTTTGAATATGTGAATTTATCTAACTTGAGTATAATTTAAGTATAATTTAATGATGATTTATTTATATATAATATTGCATCATATTTTTACATATGGTCTAAATTTAAAATAAATTATATAATAAAAGTAAGTAAATATGTTTATCGATGAATAATATAAAATATAATTTACATAAAAGTATATAAATAACTTAATTTCTATCATTTATGTTTTTATTTTATAATAAGTCACAAAATATCATTTTAAACACCAACAGATTCCTATAAAAGTTAATATCAATTAATTAAATTAAAATAATTTTAAACCCCAATAGATTCTTATAAAAGTTAATATAGACTAAAAAATAATAAATGAGTAGTGTTAGTCAAATAAAAAAATTATATTAAATAATAATGAAAACTTAGATGTACTTTCATGAGAAAGATAAAATAAAATTA
>OVBI01002661.1:0-17069 GCA_900406495.1 Sisymbrium altissimum | reverse complement strand
GGGGAGACTGTATGTCTTTCAATTGTTTGGAGATCAGTCAAAGTATCTAACAGTCTGTATCCACTAAGAGAACTGTAATCTCCTGTTTTTGTAAAACCCCAAAAATATGTATCACGGTTAAGAATTCTTGGTCTTAACTTCAAAATGATAACTGTGTCCTTATTATTAAAGACTTGACGAACTTTGCTAACATCCCATAACCTATTATTCGGCACAAAAAGTCTGAATCCTTAAGCGTTAGATCAATAACAATGTTGTCTCTGTACATTGGCGATCTTGGGCCTTGTCGATGATCCAACTATGAGCCCATACATTTGTGTCAGAGCCATCTCCAATAAAACGAATAAGCCCCTGTTTAAGAATGTCTCTGCCATGTAGTATGCTTCTCCACGCAAAGGAGGGAGGAGTGCCCAATCAACATTCCAGGAAGGAAATATTTTTAAAATAACGAGCTTTAAGAACTCTGGCCACTAGTGATTCCGAGTTGTTCCATATCCTCCATGCTTGTTTTCCTAACAAAGCTTGATTGAATCTGCTGATGTCATACCCATTCCCCCTTCCTCTTTCCTTCTGCAGGTTTTTTGTCATGCTACCCATGAAATTTTTCTCCGATTGTTACCACTGCTCCACCAAAACTCTACCATTGCACTTGTGAGTTTGTCACAGAGATCTTTGGGTAATTTAAAGAGTGACATTGCATAGATAGGTAGAGACAGGCAAACCGATTTAAGCAGAATTTCTTTACCACCCTGGGATACAGGTTTCGAGAACCAGCCATTCAGTCTTCAATATAGTTTTTCACAAATGAATCTCAGAAGATCAGACTTTAAACCCTTGAAATATTCCGGAACGCCTAGGTATGAGCCGTCACCTCCTTCCTTTTCAATTCTCAGAATCTGTATAACCTCCTCTTTTGTTGCATGATCCTCTTTTGCACCAAAGATAATCGATGATTTTTGGATATTGATAACCTGACCCAAGGCTTCACCATAGATATTAAGAAATCTCATTATCTCAGCACTTTCCGCTGCATTTGCTTTGCACATGAAAAGACTGTCATCAAAAAACAGTAAGTGATGGACAGAGAGACTATTTTTTGTTAGCTTTATTCTATGTAGTCATCCTGCTTCTTCCGATGGATTTAAAGACCTAACCAGGGCTTCAGCACACAAGATAAAGAGGAATGGAGAAAGAGGATCTCCTTGTCGAACCCTTTTCTGGTTTGATGAAACAATGAGATCTTCCATTCAAAAGAACTGTATAGGACATGTAGCTCACACAAGCCATAATCCACCAAACATGATCAAAATTCATTTTTTTCCATTAAGATTTTCAGAAAACTCCATTCAACCTTGTCATAAGCTGTAGACATATCGGTTTTTACAGCCATGTACGTATTAGCCACATTGTCTTTAGTTCTTAAATCAATGAACCATTTCATGAGCCACAGTGACGTTATTAGTAATGAGACTGTCTGAGACAAATGCTCCTTGAGTATTGGATATAATGTCCGGTGTATCTGCTCTAAACGTTTACACATTATGTTAGAGATAATCTTATAGTGTGCTAAATAGAGGCTTAGACCATGTCTAACGGAGGGTTTTAGAAGGGAGTTCTAAGGAAAAATGTAAGAAAAAAAATCAAAAAGGAAAAAAAACTTCAGAAGCGGTTCTGAATAGATAACTTTTAGAATCAGTAAGAGCTCCATATGTGTCATTTGTGTATTGGTTAAATTTTTGAGACAAAAAAATATGTCCAAGTCTCTCTCTCTCTTCTTTCTCCTAGAGTCGGAGATGTCAATTGACGATAGTTCCCCGCGTTCGCATTTCTCATACGGAGATTTGATGTTGTGGGAGGCATTATAACGGAGATTTCTGTGTTCGACTCTTGTCTCAATCTCTCTTCTCTTTTAGTTTCTACGAATGAAACCATTGAAGCAACGAAATTTTCAATGTTATAACAAAATTTACTTTGCTTTGGCTGAATTGTTAGAGCAACGCACATCTGATTCCTATGAAAATATTTCGTCTTTTTTGGTTTAGTGGATGATAAATTTTTCGTATGCTTTTTTGTGATGTGCACTGCTTATTTTCTTTGTTTCAAGTATATGTTAATTCCATGAAATTTGCTTTGTTAATGATGCAAATGTTGTTTCTTCCTTTGTGTATATTGCGTTTTGCTTCTTAGGTTTGAAAGATTTCTTGTTTGTTTGTTTTGTTAGCATTTGATTCATGCTTTGTTTCTGCATTTTCAGAGTAAGAAAGTACATATTTTGAGGTTAAAAATATTTAATTGTGTTGCAGTGAACGTATTTGTATTGAGCTAAAATGACGCTAATGAAATTTGGTAGTACATTCGTTCCTCAAGTTGCAGTGAGAGCTTATCAACCGCTATCTCTTGCATTCAACAATGTGAACTACTATGTGGACATTCCTGCGGTAAGTAAATTGTGTAGCTTACCTTCTTTCTCTAGTTTGGACTTCACCAATTAAGTTTCATTCATTTTTTTCTTTAATCATTATAGGAAGTGAAAGCTCAAGGAATTGAAGGCGATCGTAGATATGGCGAAGTTCTTCAAGGAGGAAAAATGGCAATTTAGGTGGTTAAATTTTGATATTTTTCTTTAGTCATATATGTGCTGTAATATAATGCTTGTGGCTTGCGCATTTGTAAGTGTTGCGGACTTAACATTTAACTTTCGGCTGAAGCTGAGTTCTCACTTTACACTGATTTTGCATATTGGTATAATTAATCCTGATTGCAGATTAATTAGGCTCTATCTGTATGACGGCTTGTTTAGGGTATGTTATTGTCTTCTACAAGAAATTTGATTTATGTTGTGCTAGTTACCATGCTGTAATTTGGAGGCTATGAAACTTATATCTTACTCTGTTTTATGTTGGTTAGTGGTGTATATCGTGTTTGTTTTACTGCACCCTTGTTTTCATGCATCAGATTTTGTAAACCATTAATTGACTGGGTCGGTATTCTTGGTTTCTTGCAGACATGGTTATTTTGAGAACCACGACACCAAATCTAATATTGACTATGTTGCCTTTATTTCAGGCTGGAGGAGTTGCAGGTCTCTTGTTTTGTTGTTGTTCTTCTTTTTGAGAAAATAATGTTATTGTGTTTTGTTTGTGTCTTGGTGTTATGTATATTTGTGGTTTGTAACTATATTGGTTTTGCTAAGTTTAATGATACAAATTTGAGTTCTTAATCTCTCGTGTTCTTCAACTCTTTTTTTGTTCATAGAATCATAGTCTTAAACATGTAATCTTTCTTCAAACCTCAAGTGGGAGATTCCACCATTGGAGACATAAATACCATTAGAGACATAAGAGGTTCTTAACTTACAAATTTTTAAAATTTATAACTTAAATAATGATCAGAATCTCTCATGGGTTCTAACCATTGGAGATGCTCTTATAGGACGCATATCTTTCATCTCAAAGGGGTTAGGGATCTTTGGTAAGAGACAGAGGTAAGTGTGATTCCATATATCTTGGAGAATCACAGTATCCAAAAACCTTCTTACATTATTTTAGGTCCCACAATATGCCAAAAACGTTTGTAAAAAACGCTTGTTAACCCATCCTCTCCAGGGGCGCTACTCCGCTTGACCAAGAAGGCGGCTTGCTTGATTTCGTCATTAGAAACCATAGCTGTAAAGGTTGCATTCATAACATACACGGCCAGTGAATCCCTCAAATAAAGATTCCATATCAAAGTAATTGGAACTCATGAACAAATCCCAAAAATATTCAACAGCAATATTCCCTTTTGCACTTTCTGAGAAGTTTTCAATGCTATTTTCATCTTTAAGCATTAAAACTTTATTTTGCACTTTCTTTCCGTACACACAATTGTGGTAGAATGTTGAGTTCGGATCTACAGCTTTTAACCACCGTTCCTTGCACATTTGCCGCCAAAATAATTCTTCCTCTTTGTAAGGCTTCTGCTAGTTCCAGTTTCAGTTTGTGCATCACTCGGGCATTAGGGCAATACTTAGAAACTTCTGATTCCAGCTTCGCTTTTAGGCGAGAAATTATGTTTCTAGAATTTAAATCAGAGGATCTCTTCCACTTGGACAATTCTCTTCTGCAACTGTAGATTCTGTCTGTTAGAGTGGAGTTATTCTCAGAATCCTCATTATTCCATCCTTTTCGAACAACCTCTTCAATCACTGGTTTATCAAGCATTCGCTTGTCAAAGTAGAACCTTCCCCTCGGCAGATTATCAGTTTCTAGAGCAAAACTTAGAAGTAAAAGTCAGTGATCTAATGCCCATAAGTCTAAGTATTCAACTTGACATCTGGGAAATAGATGAAACCATTCAATGTTACTAAAGCTCCTATCTAGGCGACATTGTATCCAGACTCTGTCTCTCCAGCCCACCCAAGACATACGGTTACCGAAGCTCCGGACCATTCTAACAATTTGTAGTTCTCCGACATAGTTCTGAAACCCCAGAAAGTCGCATCATCTATAACTGCTCCACCCAGCTTTTCACTATTATTCATTGGTTCATTAAAATCGCCAATAAGGACCCAAGAATCATCTATATTCAGGCCAATTTGAGTTAATTGGTCCCAAACTTCTTGTCTTCTTTCACGTACTGGATCACCATACACGCATGACAGAAAAAATATTACAGAACCTAACTTAACACGAAGATCAATGATTCGTTTGTTCTTTGACAAGATCTCCACCTTATAACAATTCTTCCACATCACAGCTAATAAGCCTCCACTCAAACCAATAGGCTCTACTGTAATCAGTTCATCTTAACCCAAGATTTTTTGTAATTTTTATTTAATTTCCATTAGAAAATTGAAATTCAGAAAAAAAACTTCTTTCGCATTTTTCGGAGGTAGCGAACTGTCACGATGCTTCATGCACCTTGACAATTCCAACTTGATGAGCTCCTTAGGATGGCAGCGGCTTCAAAGCAGAAGCCACAGTATTTTTTTGAAGTTTTGAAAATTTGTTGTTTTACAAAATAATAATATATATACAAATAGTAATACACACAGTATATAATAATAAATATGTTCTAGAAGACTTTATACTCTTTTTTAATTTTAAAATCATTTTTTTTACATATATCAAAATTTGATCGATATATTTAACATATATCACGATCTTATTTGTTACTAATTTTGAAATATCTAGCTATATAACATGATTGATTGATCACTAATTTCTTAAGCCATCTATTTTTAGGTAAAAAAAGAAAAGAAAATTTTATTATTTAGTGTAGCTTATTATATTTATAATAAAATTGATTTAAAAGTAATTATTCTGATTTAAAGATAGTTTTGAATATAGAAATATGTATTATTAATGGAAAAATATGAAATAAAGTTTTGAGAACTGAAGAAAAATCAAGAATCACTGACATTTCAATCCTAATAATGAACAAGAGGTCAAAAACAATCAACAATAAAACCATAAAAGCTATTAATCAACCATGTAAATGATAGAATTATCAGATAAATATGTCCAAGTTATGATGAAAAACTTGCCTTACTTTAACACATCCCATTACTTTATAACTTAGAATAATGTCACATAATTTGTACTCAACCAACTTTATTATACAATATAGTTCTATTCCTCAGAGTTCAACTTATAATTATTATATAGGCTTCATGAATCGACCTTTTAAGGTGGCTTGACGAAAGCAAGACTAGAATTTTGAGATGAAGTCGACGATAAGTTGGAGGATCTCTTGAGGCTTCTCTTGATTTATAAAATGAGCCACTCCCTTCATGACCACAGGCTCTTCCAGCAAAGGCACGTCCTCCTTGAACTTGGGACCGTGTATATATTCCTTCACACCAGGCATATGGTACACCAGATCCTGGTCCCCAATCACGAACTTTGTAGGTACTTGGATTGTGCATCCCACCCATGGACCCAACAGCTCATTGTTCCTGCCATTATAGGAAAATGCGTCGATTTATGAATTTTCATTTATGTTAGAAGCAAATCACATTTTTTAAGAACAAAACATTTTAAGACCAGATCATTTAGTCTCAAGTGATTTGTATTAATGTAGTCATTGTGTCAGCACTCAGATTTAAACCCGCATAATATATTGTTAAGGAAAAATACATTAGTTTTTTTTTTCTTCAGTATCGCTCATATGCTAGTAGAGGTGGACATAATATTTGGTACTTGTCTTGCACCGTTACTTAGACCCACCTTGAAAAAAATATCCATTGTTATCAACGTATTAATTTATGTGGTCTTAATTTATTTTCATTTTTCAATATTTTTCTTCTTGCATTAGTTTATTGTTTGGAAATTTTAACAAGTTCCAAAATCTTTAGACTCGAAATTGCTGCTTATATACGATTCCTAAAAGACTTTTAAAATATATATGGATAAAATTAGGTTATACATTCCATTTTAATTGAACTTTAAACTTTAAGAGGACAATCAACTGGACAAGTGAATTAGCAAGTGACATGCAAATAATTTGCAGGTAGTCCACAAGTAATTTGCAAGAAGAAGAAAGTAAATAAAACCGGACGAGTAACCGCAGATAGACATTTTTAACAAGTATTTGAAATTGAAATACCCGTATTTAACAAGTCAAATATGAAGGTCAATACGAAATATAGCTAAAATTGGGGCAATACTACTTGCTGCCCACCCCTATATATATACTAGGCAGGGTTTCTCAAATATGTAATAAACATAAATAAAAGTAGAGAGTTACCGGTCAAAATTTCGGTAGAAATTAACTCCACCAGTGAAGCCTTTCTCTTCAAACTTGCTAACATAGTAAGCAACATCTTCCTCCGTTAGCCATGATGGCAAAGGGATAGTTTCGTCTTTCGATCCCCAAAAACTTTTATCTTTAGGCAGAATAAGTGGTCTAGGAGTTCTATATGTGAGTATCCTCCTCACTACCCTCTCAATCCCAACCTCTGAAATCTCAGCTTCTATTTCTCCAACTTCCTACAATTCCAAAATCAAACCAGTAAACAAACGAATCCTTAGTTAGATATCTAAACAATCACACACAAGAGATTTATTATAACTAATAACTCAAGAGGTTTGCTTAACTATTTTGATTAAGTGAACACACACTTTACATAATTTACCAAAAGAAAAGTTCATAAAAGTAAAAAAATAAAAATATTATAACTAATAACTCAAGATTGAATATTCAATAATTCGAAGCTGGAGTAAATGAGAAAAACTAACGAACCTGAAACCTACACATGTAGAAATCGTCGCCGTAGAACTCACGCAAGCGTTCGAGAGGTTTAACGGTATGTTCTGTAGGACGGAATGAAAAGGGAACGGAAAGGTTGACCAAAGCTTTGACTTTATCAGGTCGGAAAAGACAAATATACCAAGCAATGAGAGCTCCCCAATCATGGCCAACCACAAACACTTTATCTTCGGTTAAAGCGTTTATGACAGCGATTATGTCGCCTACTATGTGGAAGCAAGTGTAGGAAGAGATCTCCGATGGGGCGTCGGAGTCACCGTAACCGCGTAGGTCAGGAGCAACCGCACGGTAGCCAAGAGCGGCAAGTCCGGGGATTTGGTGGCGCCATGAGTACCAGAGCGTAGGGAATCCATGGAGGAGGAGGACTATGGGACCATCGGAGGGGCCTTGGATCGCTACGTGGATGTCTACGCCGTTGCCCCTCACCTTCAAGTGCTCCATTTTTGCTTTGGTGGTATGGAATTTTCAGTAACCAATCATCTTATCTTTATACTACACGGAAAATCTAGCGGTGCATGTTAACTTTACTAATTACTATTGTAACGTTGATTATTCAACTTTGAACAACTCTCTTTTTAAAAAAAAAAAAATTAATTAAAGAAAGCAAACAACGAAAGAAAACAAATTGTTTTCAACTTTACTAATTACTAGTATAACATTGATTATTCAACTTTGATCAACTCTTTTTTTTCATAATAAAAAATCACACCAAATAATTTGTTTTAAAAAAACCAAACAAATTTTCAAAGAGGAAACAAACAACTAAAGAAAAAAATTTGTTAAATGGAGCTTACGAAACCATTTGAGCGTGGAGCCTAGGAAGGTCTTCAAATGTCAAATATGATTGAAATTTTCCATTTTATTTTTGTCACATTCTGAGCAATAGCGTTAGCAATTTTGTTGGATAGAGAGAGGATCCGGGCCTGCTAACTCCAAGAAGAAAGATGTGCCAAAACTCCATAGATTCTTGAAAAAATCGGCCAAAATCGTGGCCAAACATAAAGATTATTAATAGCATCCTTAGTAAAACACTTTGATTCCAATTCTAGTTTTGTAAAATGCTAGTTCTAAGAACACTTCGACTGGTAATTTCTAAGTGAATATCTAAGTAAATATCTAAGAATAACTAGTAATATAAAAATATAAAATTTTGTTTTTATCAAAAATATTTGTGAGAATCGGTTCTCAGATGAGATATTTTGCGAACTTCATTAGAACTCATTACATGAAGATGCATGTCTATTTACAATTAGTTCATATACTTTTTAATAAATTAAATATATTAAAACTTAAAAACTTAAAAAGTTATTGTATGTTGTTAGTAATATTTATATATTTTATAAATTATGAAATAAAATTATCCAGCTAATAAGATTCATTATGTATTATATATTAATATTATTTTTAATTGATATTAGTTAAGGTTAATATGACACTACTAGATTAATCATTTTAAATTAATACAATAATATCACTTATTACAAAAAAAAAACTTATGAGATTTGAAAATTTAAAATTATACTTAGACAATTTATTATAATTATATAGTATTAGAGAAAAATTAATTATATTTTTAATTATTATTTATGTGTTTTATATCATTTTAAGTTTTATTTTATAGGTTTAATTATGTTATTTAAGAGAAATATAACTTTATGGTTATATTATTTACTATCTACTGCATTATTAATATTTTGGATATTATTATTCATACTATTATAGATTATATAAATACATATAACTAAATAATATAATTGAGTATATGTACAATGTATGATTTAATATATTGTAAAAATATTGTTAATATTACTTCAGATATCAGGTATGGGCCGTATGGGCATTCGAGTCGGGTCTAATCGGTTTCGGTTCTTTGGATATAAATTTTTTGTATCCATATAGGTTTCTATGAGTTCAAATCTGGATTGGTGCTTCTCGGTTTCGTGTCGCTTCGGTTCTAATTTTTCTGTACCTATGAAATATTCCAAATTTTTTCAACCAAATTTTTTCCTGTTCGGATCTCATATTTTCAGGTCTTTTGATTTTTTTTATCTAAAATATTTCGGATCCGAATCGGTTCCAAATCAATTTAGATATTTTTTACCCAAAAAGTCAAAAAATATCTGAATTTTTTAAAAACCGATATTTAACAGAAAAAATCAAAGTAAAAACCAAAAGTTTAAATAAATCTTTTCCAAATTAAAATAAAAACCAAAAAACTAAATTTCACTAATAAAAATTAAAATGAAATAAGTAGTACAAGCGTCATTGGTGGTCTAATGATAGAATAGTACTTGTAAATATAGACTCGGGTTCATATCTAACGTATAATATTTTTGGGTATTTTGGATTGGGACTCGAGTTGGACCCTAATCCGAACCAAAAACCATGGTTTAAGAAAATATCCAATAGAGTAAAAGGTAAGGATAAGAACCCGACCCAAATCGGATTACACAAAAATATGCAAAAATTTTAAAAAGATTTAGAAGGTAATCCGGTATATAGACCTTAAAATGTTGCTAACCTTAAGAAGCTTTATATCTAAACCATGTAATTTCTACTTCAAGGAACTGCCATCTAGCTTGATCCCAATTTTGGTACGTAGGCCGCTCGTTTATGACTTCAGCGACTTTTAATAAAATGAAATTCTATTTTCGTTTTATTTAATAATGTTCAGATAAAACAGAGTAAAAACAAAAGAAACTTGTTCACCAAACATACAACAAAAACAAAACAAACCTTGTCCATCAAGCGAGAAACATTGTTTCGAGATCATAAAGAGAAACATCCAAATGGTCAAGCCACACAAAAAAGGATCAACACATTGTGTTGATCAATAACCTGCCTCACTCACGCCGGGATTCGAGAAGGAAAGGAATACTGGCGTGTAGACAAACAAATATAAAGAGAAACCCAGAGTCAAGCTTTGACAGAAAAAGTATCATTTATATATATAAATTTTTTTAAATGGCAGTACGCTCAAAAAGATAATAAGGAATGACAGACGAGACACCCCCAGTATTCGAGAATGAATTGAATATTGGCGTGTGGACAAAAATCCAATGATGAAGCCTAAATCACTAACGCAAATCAACCGTCATATCAATATATTATATATCTTTCAGTAGGCCTAAAAGTCAGCTAATAAGTATATTCACTGGGGCATATCCCACGAAATGGGGAACAGACCGGCCCTGACATGGCAAAATAGGTCGAACATCTGATAAACATCAAGCTCGGTCATCACATCAATCCTAAAGCCAAGCTCAGTCCTCGCACCAATTCTGAAGCCGGGCTCAGCACCTGCACAACGTCCTGAAGTTGAGCTCAATCTTCGCATAAAATCTCAAGCTAATCTCAGTTCTCACACCAATCCAATGCATGACCAACTCGGAGAGTTAACCTGCTGCATCACTTCAAAGCCAGGCCAGTTCTTGCATCAACTAAATGCACCAAAAAATTCTAAAGAATTGTCCGGAGCACTATTCATAAGATGAGCTCTATCCTTGCATTAAATATTCTCTGGCCAACCAGCTCAAACTCGAACTAACTAGTCATAATATTTTCTAAGCCGTGCCCCATCCGTGCACCAGAAAGTCCGAAGATTATACTATAGCAGTTAATCTTTTTAAAAAGGTAAGAGGTGTTATCAACCTATTCTCGCATACATATCAATAAAGACAATCTATTATAGGACGATATATCTAGTACCTCATCATTCTACTTGGGATGTTTTGAGGAAACACAAGCTCTGTGTTACCAAATGATTATTAGAAAAAGAAAAGAAGGAAACAAATGACTAAATTCCCATTAGTTGGAGATACTAAAAAAACAAAAAAAATACCCACCTGCCATTTTCGCAATGGTTTGAAAGTGAAACCTCGGGATCTTAGTTATGTTTGATTTGTTGTAATTCGTTTGTATGTTGTGAATGTTAGTTGAATTTGTGTAACTTTGTATGACTTGAAACTAAAATGCATGTTACTTATGTCAGGTACAACATATGCAATTAGTTCAACTTTGTAATATATATTTGCACTTCTGGTACGTTTAGTACAACTGGTAAATTAAAAATTTTAAACATCTTTATAAATGAAATAGAGAATAACAAATCAAAATTTAACATCTAAATCATCTTAGTAAATTCAAATTTTGGTAATTGGTTATACAAATATGAAGATCTTACCTTTTACATAATATATCTTATATTTCTAAGGTTAATTTTAAATGTTAACCATGCTAATTATTAAAAACAAGCCATCATCCTCTTTTTTTGACATATAATGTTATTAGAATGTATTAAATACAGTTTCTTCTCCAGCTGATTTTAGCCATAGCTTCTTCTCCTGTCCATCTTTGGAGGGAAATTGGAAAGTTGCGAATCGGATCAATGGTCTGCCTCCGATAGGACTGCCGGCAATATGTATATCCTCTTGGATCTGCTGGTCCATTTGGACGGCAATGAATAACCTCCTCTTCAGTGCAAAGACTTTCACGGCAACAGAGATAGCACAAAAAGCAGTCATAATACACAAGAAGGGCTCTTGGGATAGGTTTCAGAAGATTGATCTCACCAATAATGACCCATTCACCAATAATGCCCCATTCATGTATCCAGAACCAGAGATCCGGCTGCAACAATCGTTCGAATGGATGCAGCCTGGAATAAAGAATCTCGAGAAGCCGGACTTGGTTGGAACTTCATCATCAACAACTCTAATTCGAATGGAACTTCACACTCTTCCATGGCTACGGAAGTAAAGCCCCCCCCCCCCCCTAATTTCCGAAAGTCTATCGTTCTGCTCGGCTTTGGAGGATGCAGCCAGTAAGGATATGAAGCGCTTGACTGTTGACGTTTCGAGCTTCTCGATCTCCATGGAATCAGATTGGACATTGTCTCTCTAAGTTTAGTTTTCGATTTCATTTCTTTCCATCACATTGCTCATGAAGCAAATGGTGTAGCGGCCTCTTTGGCCACACATGCTTTACTGTTTCGGTCCATTTCCCTTTAAATTTTAATGAAGTATTTTACCCCAAAAAGTATTAAATATAGTTTATATATTTAGTATCTTGAGTACAACTAAAATTTCACGAGCACTCATTTGTTTATCATTATGTCGACGCACGTTTTTTATTCATATATTTATAATGACAGTAGTAATGCTAGTTATACCAGTTAGTGAATATAAAAAAACCCAGTTGTACCATAATCATCGAACCTAATAAATCAACACAACATTTCTTTATAAATCACAAAACAAAATAGTCATTCCAGAACACAAAATAGTCTAAAAAATATTCCAAACATGCACGGATAGTCTAAACAGCATACCGCAACACAAAATAGTATAAAAAATATTTCACAACACATTCCAACAATATAATATCATCCTTCTCTCAGGTCTCACTTATTTAACAAAAGGAGTCCTTAACACATAAGAAGAAAGTTTATTCCTCGCAGGCCTAAGAGTTTTTTTTACTATGCTTCGCAGCCTTACTTTTCTCAATCAATTTCTTCACTATAGAAGAATTTGGATTGTTAACTTTCCTGACTTGCGAACTTCTTGGAGCTACACGTCTAGGAAATTTCGCCTGTTAACTTTTCCTAACATTACAAAAAAATCAAAATCAATTTTCAAGTTTCGCATAACTTAACCAAACTAAACTATTTCAATTTTGTAAAACCGAACCATGTCTTACAAAAAATAGCATTTGCAATTGCCTTATTTTCAGCTTCAATAGCCGCCTTCTCTTTAGCCTCTTGAGCCACCTTATCTTCACCTTCTTGAGCCTTCTCAGTAGGCTTCTGCACCGCCTACTCTTCCGCCTCTTCAGCAGGCTTCTCCACCGCTTCATCAACAAGCTTCTCCACTGCATGCTCTTCAGCAGGCTTCTCCATGACTTCTTCACTTTAAACATGCTTCTACACAGTCTTCTCTTCAGCCTCTTCAGCAGGCTTCTCCACGGTTTCTTAATCTAGAACAAGCTTCTCCATCGCATACTCTTCTGTCTCTTCAGCAGGCTTCTCCCCGGCTTCTCCATCTTGAACAAGCTTCTCCGCCGCCTACTCCTCAGCCTCTTTAGCAGGCTTCTCCAAAGGTGCAACTTCTGTAGCATCATTTCGAGCCTCTAGCACCTTCTTTGCAGCCTCCTCCATTACAGGCTCTCGAACCTTCTTTGCATGCTTCTCCATTACAGGCTCTCGAACCTTCTTTGCATGCTCCTCCATTACATCATCCTCATCCGCTTTCTGTCCAGGCTCTGCAACATAGAAAAAGTGCAACAAAAATTCAATGTAACATAACTTAAATAAAAATTCAAGAAATGGTCGAGATGGTGAAGTTTTAAAACCACTCCTCTGTTAGCTTTCCCTTTCCCATTGAAAATCTCTCTCATTCTTTTCCTGATTCATGAAATTTCTTCTGAACTCTTCCAAAAATTTCAGTTTTGTGTCCATAAGTCTTATCACCTCTTTAATCTCCTTAAACCCTTTATCCATTGTCTTCATCATCCTCTGCATAGTTTCCTTTACATCTTCGGGTTCTTGTTCCCGTGGTGCCTTAGCTATTGGCGCATGTACAACTGGTTGAACTGGTTCAACTCTTTGGGATTGAATATCTTCCTTGTACATATCCTCCCACCAGATCTTCCCTATTTGGCGGATTAATAACTTGTTCCAGCTGTCAAAAATAGGGTCAGTATTATCCGTATGATCAAGTAGTTCTAGGTCAGGCCATGTTTCTTTTTATATCACCTGCTCTATGAGAACCATTTCTGTACCCTCACATTCCAAAACACTACCAATATCCTGAAGCATACAAAAGAAAAAAAAAAGAATTACACCAAAACACTACCAAAGTAACATTTATAAAATATATAAAGTGATTTCTAACCTTTGTATCTTCAAGAATGACATATATTTGATCTAAACCAAACCCAGTTACAACGGTCCCCCTAAACTGCTATCTACACATTCTCGGAAATTCGTCATCAGCACCTTCTATTTTCTCTCAAAATTCTGTCTTCGGAATTGGAACACATTCAAACGCCAAAATCTGCAAATAGTGTAAGCAATTTTACCAGTTGTACTATCATACAAGTTATATTAATTTGAAAATTAAATATCAATTACTTCCAAAAGGTTGATGAACCCTGAAAATGTACAATTTGGTTTCTCTAGAAGGTTTCCTCTGAAATGCTTATCACATGGAATATCTCTTTGATGTTGTCCGCAAATGTGAAACGACCCCACTGGAATGTTTCATACACATCTAGGTCATTGACCACTCTCATAAGGAAATATTGTATTGGAGATCTAACATTTGACCTTCATTTTATCACAGTGAGTAGGAAGTATATACATCACCGCCATCTTCAGGCGATCATTACTTCCATTATACTCCATTTTTTTCAGCTTTTCCAGCACTTCTTCTGCACTTATTATTTCCTTCTCTTTCCCAAAGTGTTTGATAACAAAATTCATGCTTCCCAAGTTTTCATTATCTGGGTATAGGTGGTAGTCCAATCCGGAGATGAAGGCATGCTCTCTGATGGAATACCGAATGGAGACACCTTCACCACAAACTACACTTGTCTGTGCTTATCCGTTTTGGCTTTGCGGAGAAGCAACATCCACAAGTCCATAAACCTTTTTCATTTTGTGGCTAACCATGTGAAAGATGTGCTTGAACTGCGGGTACTTGAGAAACAATTTCTTCTCCCAATCTTTAAATCCGTTAATGATTTCGGACATTTTAAATTGTGGGCACCTTGATGACATCTTACATCCCTTTTCTATACTCGGAGGTTTTAAAGAAAAAACTGATGGTCGCAATGGTTCTACAACCCCATCCTCCTCATTACGCTGAAAAAAAAAAAGTTTTGTTAAACAAATCGTTCCAGTTGAATTAACGATAATATTTGAACTAATTATACTAATTGTACTAAATATCCTAATTATACTAATTATACTAATCATCCTAGTTATACTAATCATTTATTCTTCCCAATTTCTATCCTAAATTCAAAATTCACCTATATTATCAACATATCGTCAGTGAAGGCTCCGATGACAAAATTATCGGAGATGGGATACGAGCCGAACCAACATTATGATTATCTTGACCATCTATAGTGTTGGACAATTCTCCAATGCTCTCTTCGACTACTGGTGGCAGAGATGGTGGCATGAGTTGCATATTCGGAGAAACCGCATGCGGTGAGCTATATATGCTCTACTGGTCGCGGAGCGGGCGGATTAGCCAGCAGGGGTTATGAACCATTCACTACTCATTGACGAGTCGGAGGTTTACACGACGGTGTCGGAAATGCCTTATGCTTCTTAACACGACAGGACAGAGCCAGAGGCAGCCGCTCCTTAGCCACCTTCGTTGGATTCGGATTTTCCTTCTCTGACATCTTCAATTAAACCATTTCTCTCGTATGAGGTGCCATTAAAAGGAAATGATAAAAACAAAGTGAAGAGAACTGGATGAGGATGAAATGAAAACGATTGACGGTTCCAGGGTTTTTCGGAGTCGACAAAGATTTGTTTCAGCTTTGAGGGTTTGTCGGAGTCGGCTAAGAGAAGCTGAAAAGTGGGACAAGAATGATATCGATTGGATTTTTAGATTTGATTTGGGTTTCAACCGTGAAACAGTTTGGATTTAACCAATTCAGAGATAACCCTGGATCCGACAATCCATATTCCAGATTACTCAGAGAAAAAACTAATTTTTTTTTTTTTAAGTTACATAAAAGATAATTAAATAATTGTCAAATCTCTATAATACTAAATGGTAAGATACTTTTAAAAAATTCTCAAAAAACTCTTATATTTACAAAAGATGCCACTAGGATTATTTGACAACATGTTTAGTTTTAGATAAGATATAAGTATAAAATCTAATAAAAACTAAATAAAATCTAATTTCACAAATTTCTTTATTTTTAAATATATTCTCTCAAATGATATCTTCGCAAATTTATCAGATTCTTTAAAATATATTATTTTCTCAAAGTTATTTGTGAATAAATAAAAATTCATAAAATGGATGTGAATTTTTTAATTACAATATCTCTTCTTTAAATTAAAAAATATATTAATAAATTATTAAATATTTCTAAAACGGATAATCATTTTTTAAATACATTAAAATTTAATCGTAGCAACAATAAAAAACCAACCAACTTTTTTCAAAATAACATTTTTTAATCTATATTTTTTTAAAGAAAAAAAACACTTTGTTATGCACAAGACCGGGTTAAATTATATTCTGAAAAATAAATACTCCTATATAATAAATACGTTCACTTAATTCATTAATCATCAACACAAAATAAAGCAATCTGTTATAAATATAATATTATTTTGGTAAAGAAATGGGAGAGAGAGAACAAGTGTGAAAAGTAATTCCAAAGTGTAAGTGAAGATCAATAAATTTTCGTTCACATGCTCTTCTCATTCTTTCTTGCACAAAAGCTATTTATAGAATATTACATCTTATGCATTAAGAAAACTTACCGAGTAAGAAAACTTACTAAGTAAGAAAACTTAAGAGATAAGATAATTATATATTATGTAACACTCCCCCTTAATTATCTATCTTATATTACATACTGCCTCGTTAAAACCTTATCATGGAAAAACCTAATGGGATAAAAACCATGACAAGGAAAAAGAGTACAGTAACAAAATCTCCTCCTGAGAATAGTAGAAGTAATCTTTACTTCATAAGTCACGTAGATGACGCATCCCGATATTATGTACGTGTTTTCTGAATGTAGTGGTCGGAAGCGCCTTTGTGAATAAATCCGCTGCA
>OVBI01002660.1:0-17994 GCA_900406495.1 Sisymbrium altissimum | reverse complement strand
GAAAATAGATGAATATAAGACCATATTATAGGGTAGAATTTATTTCTTACAATGATCTCAAGCATTTCGTGCTCACCAGAAATAAAGATGTACCTTTATGGATAATACAATTTTTTAAGTTCAGTTCAGTATGGTTGCATTATGCATTACGCAACCATATTTTAGATATATTATCATAATTAAGAATATTATTGGCATTATTCTAGGGAGGTTCGAAATCAAAATAATTTTTTTTTGTATTATTGTCAAAATAATTAATTTGAACTTTGAAAGTAATACTTTAACAACTATTAGCCGTAGTCATAATTATTCTTGAAGTTGTAACAAATATACTTTGTGATTTCATACATACCGTAAAATTTAATTTTCAAAAAATTTCCTAACTATAAGCACATTTTTTTTTTTTTTTGGAATAAGCTGAATATGGTTTTTATATGTATATCGAATGTTTAGCCCACTGTTCTAATTCTGCGTTTCAGAAAGAGATGGAAGCATCTCTGGAAACGAAAAATATAAAGGTAAAATTTTGAAAATTCACATACTGTATATAGCGGTTTATAAGAAACGATGATATTATAATAATCAAAAGCCTCCTGATCTTTGTCACGTAGACACTGAAAACAGGAAATGACACTTTTATTATTTTAATTAATCAAGACTTCATGAATCTTGGTCAATCGATCATAAACTCAAATACAAGAAAGAAAGACTAAAACAGAAAGCCAAATCCTTTGAATACAACACTGGCTCAAAGCTCATCCTTTTGTTTACGGATCTGGGATGGGCGAACACCTTCACTAAGGAATTCTCTGTAATACTTGCCCGAAACTTTCTCATGACGTTGGTAATTGTTATTGAAATCAACGAAATAAAGTCCGAATCTGACTTTATAACCATTTTGCCACTCGAAGTTATCCAACAATGACCACACAAAATATCCTTTAACGTTCACCTCGTCTTTGCTACGGATTATACACAAATGATCTTATCAGATTCTTCAAGTACAAAAATTGCTACTCCATGTCAATCATTGTGAAAAAGGAAGTGGGACTTACCAAATAGCTTCATGCAAACTGTTAAGATGTCTATCAAGATAATATTTCCTGTTATGATCAGCAGTACCAAGTTCAACCGAAACGTCTTTGGCATTATTTGCAGGAATATCTCCATATCCTAAAAGAAAAACATCAAAGATCAATACATGAAACAAAACTTTAAATGTTTATTTTAAAGTTAAATAAACGACTAAAAATAATTTTTTTTTAGTTACCATTTTCCATGATTATAATTTCTGGATTTTCGTATTTATCCTTGATGTACTTTAAAAGATCTCTAAAGCCACTCGCATAAACGGGCAAATCAGCGGTCTTAGGCTAAAAATCAACAAAGCTAAACGGGTTACGTCACAGACATAAATATGAGATATATTTAATAATATAATTTCATAATATTACTCTAATTACATTCATACCTTGGTACCGATCCTGTAATCATCTACATTTTTATCTGAAAAAGAAGATACAAACCTTTTTGTTTAGAACTTACCTGTGGCATTGGTTTTCTTGGTTCGGTTTCAGGTAAGTAAAAAAAAAAAAAAAAATTACCTTTCCATTCACTACCGGCATCTTGCTTAAATCTTGGTTCTTTCTCATTTGGCGTCTTTATATGTTTTAAAAACACCGAAGTATAGTAGTTTATCCCTAAGAAATCGGTCGATTTCTTCAATTTTTCCATCTGCTCAGGAGTAAAACTAGGCAATCTACCTTTAAGTTTTTTTTTCATTGCGTCTGGATAATCTCCTTTCATAGTTGGCTCTAGATGCCTAGAAAACAATCCATCAGTTGAAAACTCATTATTCTTTTAATACTTGAATATTATTTGCTACTTACCATCCAAGATAAAAGTCAAGTGCACCGCCACCGGACACAGTTTGGTCGTCGTTATCTTCCTGGTTAAATGGTTCGAACCAAGCCGGACTATGTGCGATTCCAATTTTCCCACCTTCGCACTGATGCCACTGCAACCATAACCATAAAAGTTATCACACATCAAACTATTTCATTTCAGAACGCAATAATACTAGTAAGAAACCAAACTTAAAAAGTCTTTTGAGGGGTAAAATGTTAAATACCAAACAGAAAAAGTTGGAAAATAGCTTTTTTGGTATGAATTATACACTTTTACAGTTTTACCTCTTTGCAAAGTCGGAAAGCTGCAACGGCTTCTGCATGAGCGAGAAGGAGGTGATGAGTGACGGTGTAAGCCTCGTTTCCTGATGCTCCGCCTAGGCAATCTCCTGATATTTCCTTGTCTTTGGCGTATTCAGAGCAACGTCCTGGTGCTTTCTTGCCTACGTCATAACCGGCATGAGCATAAACCCATGGTTCGTTGATAGTGATCCAATGTTTCACTTTCCCACCGTATTCTTGAAAAAGAAATTCAGCATAATTCCTGAAATCTCTCCTGCAATTTTTCATAACGAATTTTGAATTCATCGGGTTGTAGTTTGTGGTTGCAACTATGATGTATATAAAATTGAGTTTTGCTCTACATCTACTTACACAATTTTTTGGTCTAAGAAACCGCCATATTCGTCTTCCAAAACTTGTGGAGTGTCCCAGTGAAAAATAGTCACGAAGGGAGTTATGCCTAATTACATATAGAAAGCAGTTTAGAGAATATAATAACACTTGGTGACCAAAAAAAAAGGACTATAATATATGTAATAACTTTTTTCCGGGTTGCTTAATTTTAAAAAATTTCTGTTTAGGCTTCAAAATATGTATAACCATTTCTCTTGAGCTCGTCGAAGACGTCGTGGTAGAATTTTACACCAGCCTGGCTCACTCCATTCTCCCTTTTTCCTTCTGATAAAACAATATGTTATTTCATTAATATATCTAACATTCATATACTATTTTATTTGACATCGAATTCAGTTTACACTAAATTAAGTTAGTGATTCAACAAGTAGATATTCTTGTATATCGTTCCAAGGCACATATACACACTAGGAAATATTCTTGGCCACGAGATAGACATTCTGAAGGCGTCTGTGTTTAGATTCTTCATTAACTGGATATCTTCCTGCAAACATTTTGCCAGAGGAGACAAAACTTCAACATCGTTTACAAATGGACTAACTAATATATATATATATATATAACATGATATTTATATTTATATTTGTGTGTGATAAATAATCTCTTAATCAAATATACCTTATAACGATGGAAGAAATCAACGGCCTCGTCGCCGTTTTCGTTGTTGCATTTATCTGTAATTTAAAGTTTTAAGAAAATAAATAAATAGATGACTATGGAGATTGATTAATTATTTCAAATTTTGAAATATAGTTAAGAGATAATAAGAAAAGTAAATGTAGAGACACTCACATGGATGTTTCTCACAGTAGACATCCCACATGGATCGTCCACGACCAGTTTCATGCACTGCACCTTCAACCTAATGACATAACGAGAATGGTTGATGGGTTTAGCTAATATTTTTACTAGTGACATCAATTCATAGATATAACTTCTATTAACATATGTTAAACTATAGTTTAAGATATATATATTGATGCACCTGATATGCTGCAGTAGCTGTGCCAAATAAAAAACCTTTAGGGAAATATGCCCGACTTAGACCAGTGTCCGACGGCATATTTGGGCAAACAGGTACTTCGGCTGTTGACGGAGGTGCATCGGCGGTTAGGGCGGTTGCCGGAGAGCCGATGATTGTTAGGAGCAAAAGCAGCCACGTAAGAGGAAGCTTTTTCATAGCCATTTTGGTTTTAGATTTTTTCTTTCTTCAAAGAGAAAAAGTTTGTTATGGTCTTCATACATCTAAGTAAAGCTCTATATATAGTAGTTTTGATTCACTAATGATCTCATTTTATGTTTAGTTTCATACGCTAATCAAGCCCTGTTAATCTTTTTTATTTTATTTTGAATTTCATTAATCCAGATTACAGATTAGACCAAATCTTTACTACCACGTGTCTGGATATTGATGTTAACTGGCCACGCTGTCTCTTTTTTCTTCTTTATTCCTACATACATTAATGATGTACTCACTAAACTATTATTTTGGAGTGAAATCATTTTCATATGTACGATGATTTATGCACTATATCGTTTGGAACATTAACATATAATATTTCACGTGTCTAACGTAACATATATTAAAATGTGACTTTAAATAAGTCGTCAACATATAATATTTCTCGTGTTCAACGAGCAACGATATTAATATATATATGTAATCTTGAACGATGTATTTTGTAACTCCATGGAAATGAAGCTTCCATCTAATGTCATACGAATACGATTACATATGACTAAATGCGCCATGTGTACATATATTACTTAAGAACTTTATTTAAATAACGTTATGAGAATTGAGACGTATATATGTCATTTACTCAATATGGTTCGGGAGTTTTAGAGGTTTGACGCAGTAGAGGTGGATGCGGTTGTGAGAATTTGCAAAAAAGTACGATTGTAATTTTAGTTACTATTAAGTGATTTGTAAGATTTGCATAACGAATGAAAATGGGTAAATTTGTAGGATATTATTGATTGATTGAGTAGTAAATGTAATAACAGTTAAATTATAAGTTATGATTTAGTAGAGAAATGTTTTTATGGAAATTAGTGCTGAATTTTAAAATAGTTTTTAAGATAAATATATATATATATATATTTACTTTTTTTCAACAAATTTCATATATGAAATCAGAGTGGGTTTCGGGTTTCGATGATCTGAAGATATTGAAAAAACCATACTATTGTGATTCACATGGGAATAGAAGATGCCACGAGCTCTAGCTCTTTTGGCTAAAGTATCTCCACGATGGTTCTGATCGCCGGGAATAAATTTAAAATTACAAAACCTAAAGCGACCCCTGAGGTTCCAGAGATATTCTGTCTATGTCCTAAAGACGGGCCACTCTGAAGGGTCCTCGATCATTTGAATCAGGTTCGTGCAGTCCGTCTCAAAGCAGGTCGATGTTATCCCTTCCTCGCTTAGCGACGTCATGGCCCATATGAGTCCATCTATCTCGGCATGAAGGACTGTCAAGCTACAGCGACAGCTCTTCTCTCCGGTTATGAAACGTCCCATATTATCCATGTAGCACTACCCAAGACCAGTAACAAGTCAATGATCGATCCAAGACGAGTCAATCTGACAAGTTAGGCCTTGGGGAGCTGAGGGGGGGGGGGGGTTACTTGAGATTCCTTGTTGATGGCAGCAAACTTGGTCGTACCCTTCGTCTTCCTCTTCTTCTTTCTCGTTTGCCTTCCTCCAGCTCTCTGCTTCGATGGAAGCATGTGTAAGCGTATCTGACGGCGATGTATTCTTCCCATTAAACATTTTGTCATTTCTCGCTTTCCAAATGTACTAGAGTATCCATGGATAGATGTCCTTTTGAAGGGTTGGGATGTCCCACTCGTTAATTCTCCATAGTAGAAAATCGAAATTTTTATAAAGGGAAGAACTCAGGAAGTAGCCCGGAAGGGATGTAATGTCCGATAGAGCCCAAACTTAGAAAGCTGGTGGGCATTCGAATAGCATATGGTTTATTGTTTCTTCTGGGGCTCCACAACGCTCACAGCTCATATCATTACCCAAATGCCGATATGTGACTACAAGTAGACCAGACTGAAGAGGATTGTGAGATTTGGAGAGGAAGCCGATGAGGGAGCTGCTGTAATAGCGCAAGGTTATGGGAGACCTAAGAACATGAAAACCCAACTTTTTCTTCTTCCTTGGAGAAAAAATGATCGAAGAGGCTTATTGATCTCGTTCCTGTAAGAAACGGAGAGAGAGTATTTCACCTTTGTGACATTTTGACAAAGCCCACATAAAAAAACTTTGGATACTTCTTTAGGGGCTGCGGCCACCGAAGCCTCTTTCTCAGACAAAATGTTTTCGTTTTTTTCATCTTTTATTTTTTTACTTGACCGACCGACAAAACTAAACGTTACTTACTTGACCAGTTGACCATCAAACCGGCGTTACCCTAAAATGTTAAGCAACAATCAAAAGCCACCGGTACTTTAAGGTTCACAATAATTATGTCGGAACTTTCAGAGGATTTGTTAGAGGAGATTTTCTCTTGTGTTCCGGCTTTATCTGTGAAACGTTTAGGATCTATTTGCAAACGATGGAACCGTTTATTCACTGATATGTTATTCATAAAAAAACATTTCGACGAAGTCCCAAAGCAGTAACCATAGACGTTTTACCTGTAAAGGTCAAACGTGAACTTAGCCTAATGGACCCTCATTCTAAAGTCGATCAAATCGAGCAAGTCACTCACTGTGACGGCTTATTGTTCCGCTGTTAGAGAAAAAAAAACTTGACGTGTTATTGCAGCCCGATTTTGAAGAGAAGACAGAGATATAGGTGAAAAATAAGATAAGTGAGACCAAGACGTGTCGTGGAGCAAGGTCTTAACACTGGATTTAGATTGTTTATGTATTACTGTGAGGGCGGAAGTTTTGTGGTTGATGAAGAGAAGAAAGTCCTCGTGTTTTTTAGTACTTACACTTCACGCAAAGACAAAACCATTGTATACATTGTTGGAGAGGACAATAGAGTCAGAAATCTGTATTTAAAATTCAGATTACCTTGGCCATGTTTATTTAGTTATGTTTCAAGTTTGATTCGACTTGATCAAGGTCTCCGAGGCAAAAAAAAAGAGAGACAAATGATAAAGTTTTTTTTTTTTTTTGTGCAGGTTCGTTTTGGTTTTGGACATATATTTTGAATACTTTAACAGACTGATATTTTACAAACACGTAATATTCTGCTTACCGTTTTAGTTTCACCGTTAAAAAGTTTGAAGTCAAACTATGGTTCCTTAAACAAATAAGAGTTGTGTTTCCAAAAAAAAAATAACAAATAAGAGTTATAATATGTTTTCAGTTTCAAAGCTTTCCAAAATCTGTGGCAAAATCATTCATCAACATAGAAAAGTAGAAATAATTATTCTTCAAGTTTCTACTACTAAACCAAGTTTCTAATACAGTCTGATAATTAAATAGCATCATGCATTTCATTGTCAATACATAATAACCATATTGAACTTTCTTGCAAAGCATCATCAATGGGATCATGAATTTCATTGTGTTGTTTTCGATAAAAGAAAAGTCATATTCTTTCAGCAGAAGGTCTTAGAATGATTCTCGAAGTTCTTACATTCAACGGTAGTATTTGTTTTGGTTATTTGAGAATTGAGATCCAAGGTAATTCCATCATCCTCTCTTTTTTTTTTGTATTTCTTCAGAAATTTACGAAAAATCCTCACAACGTTTCACTAGGTAAGAAGAAGAACTAAGCCAAAGGGGAACTCTCTCCCTTTGCATGGGATGTAGAGCACTATATAGCCAGGCTTTTTGCAAGCCAAAGCAGCTTGCTCTGTGGTTGTAATGGCGATGGGTCTATGCATTGCCTCTTTCTGAGGCAATTGGTTTTGTCTCCACGTGTAGTAGAAGAACTACACATTATCAATCTATCAACGTATGGAAGCTAAAGAAGAAAATAAAATGCCAAATCTTTCAACATTTCATTTAAAACAATTAAAACCACATATATTCTTGGGTTTTACCAGAAGACAATAAAAAAATCAACCATATTACTATATTGTGGATGTTAGGGTTATTGATATCTAAAGATGAAAATAATTTGGTTAGAGTTTCTAAAAATTTCCTTAACTAACTTCAAGCCATCGTCAAAGAATAGAATTTAGGTCGTCGGATAGTGTTTCAAATTGTCGGAAAACTACTTGAAATCCTAGAATAACTGTCTCTAAAAACTCTCTTTTAGGGTTAAAAAGTATAATATTGTATTGATTATTATCTCTCCTTTTAAAGAGACGATTACATGTATTTATATAACAAGTTGGTTTTAGACCTACTTTCCTTAAATGTCTGTAAGTCGGTTAGATTTCCTTCCTTTCCTCTTTTAAGTCAACTTTCTTTATGACGGCTTCCCGTATCTCTGAAAATTAGGATAAACCGACTTATAAATATTATAGACCAAAGAGGGATGAAATCCATCTCCAACATATATCACTACAAGGAAAAGTTGCTATAGCGAGGAAAATTATCGACAACGTATTACGTTGGTATGGTTATGACGATCTGTCGACGTTTATGTGAGGAAAGAATGTTGTTGTGCCACAGTTGTCGGAATTGATTGAGAGAAGCTATCTGTCAATAATTTGTCGGAAACAAAGTATCGGTTCTTGGTTGGAAATGAAAATAATACCAACGACAACAAATGGTCGGGAAGATAACAGAAATGTTTGTCGTCAATTTATAGGTGTGATATTATTTACGAGGAGAGAAAATTTTCTGGGAAAGGAGTCGATAATGGCGAAGTCTTCTCATCAGAACATCGAGGGGAACTAATTTGTCGGGGTCTGTAGCTAGCTCTCTCGATGAGTAAGTGAAAAATAAATATTCCAACGTTTAGATGCATTAATGGTGGGAATAAACAGTTGGGTTTGGTTGGTAGTGATTAATGAAGTTGCGAAAGTGAAATTGAGAAAGGGAAAACAGATGTAGCTTTAAGGATTAACAGGAAAACATTTAAACCAGAGTAACTGAGTGTGAGAAAATCATCTCGTTCCCATTTCCAGTTAGAGAAATAGAAACAGAGCTAGTGTGAGATTTCTGAGTTAGCAAATAAACAGACGTTGAGAAGGTGGTTCTATATCGGCTACGATTCCGACCAGTTAGCGAAGACGAAAACGTTAGAGATAAGTAATACAAGATCGCGACCGCCATGTAGATGAGTTAAGGAAAAAGAAACAGAGTGATGAAGAAAACTTAAGGAAGAAGAAACAGAGGGATCAAGAAAAGTTAAGGAAGAAGAAACAGAGACAGCGGAGGGGGAAGAGATCGTCGGCTTTCCGAGTTACAACTGTAGAGACAGAGAGAAGGAGACAGATATCGCCCGTAAGGGGTGTCATATCAAGCGAGGATTCAGCTTTCGGTTGTTCTGCTCTCAAAATCATCTCTGCTCTCAATCGTATATCTACAATGGCAAGTCACCATATATATACCATTCGACAATGGATGTACAAGAGACTCGATGACGTTACAGGCGAAATCACGGAGGAGTATAAAGATGGCCTTACCAAGTTTATGGAATTTGCAACAAATCAAGATATTACCCGTGAGTTTCTCATCTGTTGTTTGCCCTTCATCTGCTGTTTGCCCTTCTGGTGTTTCATCAATTGTAAGTGTTAGTCATCGTGTTCATGTTTGTTTATTTCTATCGAACATATGAATTTTGTTTTGTAGCTTGCGAGGGTAATCGGAAGCTGTATCGTATGTTCCTGATTGCCTCTGTTTGTGCACAGTTAAAGGAACCACTATTTACGAGAACCAGCTTTCATTCAAATGTCACAGAGTACAATTACGGGGCATTACAATTAGAACTTGGCCCGATACTTTCATTCGATCCTTTCAAGATTGAAAACTGAGCAGGATCTTAAACCGATACTTATATTTTAACTAAACTACAACACATCACATTATGTAGAGACCTACGATCGAGAAGACAACACTTCCACACAGAGTCGATCCCTCCCTGCAACCGAATCTAGAGTACAACATAAGCAAGACCTGCAAACATGACGGCAAGTAGGAAGACCACCAACTCTTCACCCCTTTTCGCAACAAACTCTTTAAATTGGGCTATCTCAACTTCAATTCTCGCGGCTTGGTTCTTCATTTCTTCAATTTCAGAACAGTGGATGTCAATGCAATCACGCAATGCCTCCAGCGCCGGGTTCTGTGGATTGTTCATGACATTCTGAAGCCTCGCTTCATTCTCCCTTATACTCGAGTTCATGAGGGTGAATTCCTCATCAACAGCCTCGTCCCACCATTTCCATATGTGCTCACCATCCTCCTATTCATTAAACATAACAAATCTTGTTAACCAAATATGTCAGAAACGAATTACAAACTTTAAATGGTCTCATACCCCGCTAGAAGGACAAGTATAGTACTTCCTCCCTTCATAATGTCCAGATGTGCACTGCACGATTTGCATCAAACTCCCACAATAGCATGTCTGTGGAATACCAAAATTCCCATCGTCATATGCCCATCCTAACGGTTCAGTCGCTTCGGTGGAGGAGCTTTGAGTGTAACTTATTGGCATCTTAGGCTGAAAGTAGAAAAGCCAATACGTGTCTGTCATTGAGGATCACCAATTATAAATCAGAGGATGAGAAGATAATCGAATTTCTTTGAAATTAATGAAGAACAAACCGAAATAGTTGTTAAAGTGGAAGAGAATGACCGGAATTATTTGATTCTTGTCTCCTGGAATGAGTAGACGTCTGTGCTTTTAAAAAACTAAACCTTTCAAGCTCTGTATATTTATGTACGAAGAAGAAAGACGAAGTACTCTTCTGTTCAATTAACATTTACAAAGCTTTCAAATCAAATTCAATTAGCCTGTCGTAGGACACCTTTAACATCAGCAAAGGCGATGGGCTCGGGAGAATAGTGAAGATTTTCTCAGTATCTTCTCGATACTGATATTTCAATTCGCGCCTTCATTTTTCATCTTCTTTGAATTACCCGGGTACTCGTGTCTTCCCTTTATCTTCAGTCTTTATATTATGGACGTCACTGCATAGCATTAACTCATCTTATATCTTCTCTCAACAAACTACATTTAAGGTAACTAGCATAGTAATTCTTCTAACTGTTGTTGCGATTGTCCATTAGCATTAATTGATCGAGTAGGAGATGGTTAGTTGCTTCTGCTGATTATTAGTAGTCATGTTGTTGTTCATACACTAGTTTTCATTTTGTAATATCTTTCATGTCTTTCAACCCACTAACGTCACTGTTTTTGTTTGTCTTTGGTCTTCTGAGGAGATGTCCCTTCTGAGTGTTCCAGGAACATGGCGAGCCTTTCTTGAGCGTGGCGGGAGTTCTGGGTTGCAAAACAGTGAAGACGACACCCAACCTCCAAGTCAACCAATGGAGATGGAAGAAGTTGCAATTCGTATTATCGAAAATGATCCACCTCAAGCTCCTATTCAACAACTGATTCATGTACCCCTCATGACTCTGGAAGAGTTGCTACTTGCACCTGGAAGAACACATCTCCCAAAACTTCATCCCCTAAGGAGTGATGGTGCTGGCTGGTAAGTCTTCATTTATCAGACTTAGACACAGTTTCGCTTTGGTATGTTCTTCCAGTTATTGAGTTAAATGTGTAGTACTCTTATTGTTAACAAGTCTACTTTTATGCTTGACCATCTACTAATGAAGGTTTGGATACACCAAAGGCATTACAAAAACAGTTAAAAAAATCATGGAGAATGATTACCCTGACGCTGCTCCTAATTGGAGTAAACTGAAAGGAGACACTAAAAAAAGGTGGTTCAAAGCATTTGCGGTATTTCTCAATCCTTTAACTTTCATTGATCTCTCATATAGTGCGTGGAGGAGTAAGCAACATTGGTACAATTGTTAAGTTTAATCCGATTAAACTTTCTTATTGTTGTAGCAAAAATACAACTGGGAATATGTTCACACCACATATGTCCGTGAAGAGTTCGAATCATTATGCTCTTCTAGGTTGCTAGATAGAGTTTATGATTGGAAGATTCTTTGGCGCAATGACCCTGATAATAAACTTTCTTGGATGAAAGATTCTGTGTGGACGGGGTTAATTGTGTATTGGACACTGGAGAAAACTATCAAGCGTAGCAAGACAAACTCTGAAAACCGGTACAGCACTCGTGGAGGCTTTGGCATTGCCAAACACACCTGCGGTTCTTGTCCATATATCCGTATGCGTGAGAACATGGTAAAGGACTGTGCCTTGCTATATTTATAATGTTGTTCCATACTGTTTTTCTGCTGCTAACACATTTGTTTTACAAATTGTTAAACTCATTTGTAGCGGGATGAGCAAACCGGCGAACTACCTGACATGGTCACTTTCATGGAAAGGACCCATAAACGCAAAAGAGATGGAGTGTTTGTTGACAAAAAAGCTGAGGCAATCGCAAAAAAATGCAGAGAGCAAGAGCAACTCAAGCTCACCCAAATGGCTGAGGCAGAAGAAACATGTGAAGAAACAGAGCTTAGTAAAGCACAGAAAAATGCAATCTATCTATCGGTACCAATCTTATTCTTATTTGAATCATCTATGGGTAGAGCATTGTTAGTCATGCAACATACATTGTGTTTAGCTTATTCATATTAACTAGGTTCAAGTGTGGATATTTTAATCATCTCTGTATAGAGCAATATATGGTTTGCTCTCTTTAGATAGTTTTCTCTCGGTTTATAGTTAATGCTCTTTAGTTAGATTTAGGTGTGGAGTTTTATGTGTGTTGCCAGTACTGTCGTATACGATCGTTGCTTTATACATATTTACTTACCACCTATTCCACCAATTCTTCTTCTCCTTCATGTGTAGTGATTTTATGGTTGTTGACCACATTCAGACGATATGGTTAATGCTCTTTGATTGTCACAGCATATGGTTATTGCTGTTTAGATATATTTAGGTGTGGAGTTTCAAGTGTGTTGCCTTTACTGTCATATAGGATCGTTGCTTTAGACATGTTTCATTACCACCTCTTCCGACAATTCTTCTCTTTCACGTATAGTGATATTATGGTTGTGTATCAAATAACTTAATAACTTACATCTGTTATCATCTGTTATCGTTTCTGTAGGAGGTGGAACTGATCCATGGTAGGCGTTTTGGAGTTGGACGCATTGAGAATGATGATGCTATGCCTAAAGCAATTGATTCTACAGATTACAAAGCCATGTACTTTGACACATGTACGAAGCTTCTCGAGGCCACCAATAAGATCGATCTCCTCTCTTCACAAGTGCAGGATGCAGTATTTTGGAGCAGTGTCATGCGTTCCATGTACCCTGATCAGGTGCCTCCCTCTCAGGCGCCTACAGATGCCACGAGAGGTGAGACTAACACTTCCGGTTAAGTGTTTCTGAGCTCATGTTTATGTAATATATTTCTCACTTTCGGATCAAATTCTTGAAATTTGAAACTGTTTTCTTTTTTATGACAACTACTGTCTCTCATTATCTGAACTTTGGTTTTTTTGTATGTAAAATAGTTTCTCTCATTTGCGGATGTTGTTGTTTGCTGTGTACGGAACCAAATCTATGAACCTTCAATGGTGTGTAATATAGTTCCTTCTATTTATCTTAATCCAATGTTCCTTTCATATGGTGGTCTTCTTCAATGTTTATCTGTTTTGTTACATTAACATTACCATCATTAAAATGTCTATTTACGATTATCCCGATCTCACTTTTCAATCCAATTTCTCAACTGAACCGTGAACACTCTCCACCACGTACCGACAAACAAATTGTAACAATGTTATTCCCCTTTTCTGGCGAGGTTCCGGCAATCCTTGCCGACAACCTCTACTTTGTTAAGTTCTCGGTAAACCGTCGAATGAATAAGTCAAACTGGCAACAATTTTATTTCTCGGAAGCAACAATCACAGATGTAGACGGTGTTAAGTCGGGATTTTCCGACTTCACTTCCGATAACATACCGGCATAGCAATCTGTCACACCTGCGTAGGTACTTTCCGATCACTATTAGCGACGACTGTTACCGACGAAAGGACCGACAATTTAGTTGGCCGGAGTTTTCCGAGAAGATACCGGCAACGGCCGTTTCCGAGACCCAATCTCCGACTAATTTCTTTTAGTCGGAACGTCCCCGCTGAATCTTTTTCCCCATGAATAACCGACAATACTCCCCGTCGGTATATGACTTTTTCCTTGTAGTGTATTATCTATAAAATATTGAGATGCAGTTGTTATGGCGACAATCATAACAACTCTCATTCAGAGAAGATTATTGATTTCATTACGGGGTACCAAGGCAAAGAATGAGAGGTGTATCAATGGTCTCCCTCCCAAAGATCTAATCGCAATTAACTTGTAGGGAGAAGGAGAGCGTCCATGTCAAGGCTGGTTTATTTCCCTCCAAATATGGTAGAGAAGTGCTTTAGAAAAAAAGTCATGAATCAGAGAAGTGGACTTAAAATTCATGAATCGGAGAAGTGGACTTAAAATTCATATCATCTACAGTACCGACACTACTTTAATTATTACATTGTATACAAAGGTCAAACCAGGTATACGTTGTTGGAGAGGACAATAGAGTCAGAGAAGTGGACTTAGAATTCATATCATCTAGGCCATGTTTATTTAATTATGTTCCAAGTTTGATTCAATTTGAGCATAGTATTCCGAAACAAAAGAAAAAGAGACGAATGATTAAGAGTTTTTTTTTTCAGTTTTTCGGAATTTGTTAATTCCTCTGTTATCTTGGTCATATACATTTTGAATACTTAACATACATGTATTTTACTAAGAAGCTCGTGTTCTGCCCAAGATCTGTTACTCTTTAGTTTTAGTATTGATCCACGAAACAAAACAGAGTTTATTTCTGACCCAAAGATCTAAAAGTCTCAGCCTTACCAGTGGAGGCTTCCAAGGTGATGAGATGTTGCATCCAATTTGGACGATTAGATCTGTGGCAAAAGCATTCATAAAAAGTTTACTTTTCAAAGCTTTTTCTTGTCTCTGCTCTGCATCAACTTAGATGTTGTAGCTTCTACTGCTAAGCCACGTTTCTAATACAGTATGATCAGATCAATACATAATAACCATTGAATTTTCTTCATTGGTCATTGCTAGTTTAAAAATAATGAAATGTTAAATTTTTGTACGTGTTTGCTTTATATTATGATCTTGATTGGAGTTTTCCATAACTAAATGACTCTAGTAAATTTTTTGTTTTTAGTAAAATATTTTGTAAGGTCACAAAAAGCCAAAGAATAAAATAGTTGGGTTGAAAGAAAAAAAGAAATTTTAAATTAGCCATTATTTATATAAGCTGTTGTATCATTTAAAGAATGTATCTGTTTTAGAAACTCATGTCACCAACTATATAATTATATTTTCATTTATATTTGATATCAATACTTAAAAAAACCAATTCTAGACTAAATTTCTAGTTATTCCATATTTAGATGATTTTTTTGTTAGTTTAAAGTTTTAATGTTTTATATTTATTTTGAAAGATATGATTGTTTGGAAATTTTGAGATTCTTATATTTTTAGACCAAAATTCAAGTTAATCAGCTTTTAAAAAACTTTTAGTCTACCTTTATTATATTAATTTTCTATTTTATTTTGTCAGATAATTATTATTTTTTTGGGTACTTTTCGACATACTTTCAAATATTTTTGTTGTTAATTTTTTTTTCAAGGTAATTTTTTTTATAAGTTTATATATTTTTTTAATTTTATTCTAATAGATATTATTTTAAAAAATCTTACTTTATGATATAATTTTACTTTTTTAGTTAAATTTTTATTTTAATATTTTTAAAAAATTAAAATGAATATTAAGTTAATTTTTGACACGTACAGAAAAATTTTATATATAGAAGAAATTTTTCAATTTAATTTCTATCAAATTTATTTTATATGCAAAAAACGCAGATGCAGATAAGTTGATTCACAATATTACAGTTTTTACTTATGCAAAAAGTGCAGATGCAGATAAGTTGATTCACAATATTCGAGTTTTCACTTTGAAATCTTTTCATATTAATTCAGTATCACCAAATTGGATAAAAGAGATTTTTTAAATTGGTTTTGATATATATATTATGTTTATAAAAAAATTAAATAAATTTCAAGTTAGTTTCCTCATTTGCATGATAAGTTGTAAATTGTCACTTTATATGACTTTTTGGTAGTCTGTATATTGATTTTATTTTTTTTATTTACATAAAAAGGTGAATTTTCTTTTAGTTAACTTTTTATTAGTTTATTCTGTTAATATTTATTTTTATTTTATTAATATATAATTTTTGGAAATTCTGAAATTTAAAAAATATAAATTAATGAAAATAATAATTTGACATATTTTAATTGATCATTTTAAATTCTAAATGGACATGTTCAATAATTTATATACTTTATTCTGATAAATGTTATAAATTTGATTTTTTGACCTAATTTTTATCTATTTTCTTAGTTAAACTTTTTTGGTTATTTGTATATTTTGTTTATTTAAATTATTAATCATAGTTAACATTTTTTTAAAATAATTTTTATGTGGACTAATTAAATTGAATATTTTAATTGTTAATGTTTCAATGGTTTATTATATCTTTATAGATATAGATTTGGAGCTTTATTAATCCAGATCGCATTTTAGACTAAATCTTTATTAACACGTGTCTCACATTTTAGACCAAATCCCCTATATATTATTTTTATGTAAATAATATTTTATGTTATTCATCGATAAAAAATATTTAATTACTTTTATAGTATATTTTATTTTAATTTAGACCATATATAAAAATTTGATGTAATATTATATATAAATAAATCATCATTAAATTATACTCAAGTTAAATAAATTCACATATTCAAAAAAATTTTATACAAAATATATATTTAAATTTATTTTTGATTAAAATATTTTATATTATATTATAAATATTTTAATTCACAAATATAAAACTGAAAAATATACTAAATAATTCTGTTTTTTATATTTTTTACAAAAAGTTTAAATATTAAAAATTAAAATTTCTGATTTAAGATATAATATTTTTTACCTAGTCTTTATTACCACGTCTGGATTTTGAATTTTTGATGTTAACTGGTCTTCTTTTTCTTCTTTTTTTTTCTTACAGTAATGACTCACTAAACTAAACTATTATTTTGGAGTAAAATCATTTTCGTATGTACGATGATTCATCATGCACTATATCGTTGGAAACATATTATATTTCACGTGTCTAACGTAAATATATTAAAATGTGACTTTAAATAAGTCATCAACATATACTATTTCTCGTGTTCAACGAGGAATGATATTAATATCTATGTAATCTTGAATGATTTTATCTTTTTTAACTCCATGGAAATGAAGCTTCCATCTAATGTCATACGAATACGAATACGAATACGAATACGAATACGAATACGATTGCAATTACTAAATGCACCACGTGTACATATATTACTTCAGAGTTTTTTTAAATTACGTTATGAGACGTCAGACATATGTCATTTACTCATTCTGGTTCCGGAGTCTTAAACATGTGTTCTTTTCCTTTCTAACATTTATTTTCATATATGTAGAAACCAAAATTATATAAACGATAAAATTAGAACCAATTATATATATGTAAAAAGAAAAGCTAGATTAGGTGAGTTAAATTTCTCAGTAAGTAAGATAATTAACTTCTTGGTCATTTATTATTTAATTGACTTAGTGAAACTTTGTTAAAGCTTATTAAATTGTACATAGTACAGTAAAATCTCTATAAATTAATAATATTGAAACCATAAAAATTTATTAGTTTATAAAGTTATTAATTAATAGATAAATTAATAAATATTAATTTATAGAAAAGATGCTTTGAATCCATAATATGTTTTAGGTTTTTTATTGAAAAATATTGATGTTCTAAGAAATTTAAAAAATTTAAATGAATCTACTAATAAAAATAACATATAGAAATCTTAAGTAATAAATAAAAAATTACTTATCACACTACAATTGATTTTAATAACATATATTAAGTACCTATGTAAAAATAATATATGTTCATTAGTTCAAAATGTATTAACAATAATAATGAAACTGAAAATAATATCACAATATATTTGAAAGCATTTAGAAATGAAAAATTCATTGTATCTAAAAAATTTTATAAGTTTTGAATTCAAATATAAAAGATAAGCATCAATAAAAGTTCGATACACTAAGTAAACATAGAAATAAATATTAACGAGATCTTTAGTTTAATTAAAAAAATATCATACTCATATTTTATTATGTTATTTTAGAAATATATATATATATATATATATATATATATATATATATATATATTTTTATTTATAT
>OVBI01002659.1:0-18015 GCA_900406495.1 Sisymbrium altissimum | reverse complement strand
AGGTGAGGGCTATTTCGCAACAAAACCGTACTTTCGTCTAGAACGCCTTACATGGAATTTGGTAGTAAATATGATATGTTTTCTCTGATCGAATCTAGATAGTTTTGTTTGTAAATTGGCTTTAGGAATATCGATGATTCAACCCAATTGATTGTGCATATTTAAACTGATAATTGTTTGTTATATATTATATAAATATATAAATATATATAATATATATAGTCAAGCATGTTAGATGTTTGAGGTTTGAGGGTACAGAAACGGACTTCTGCATGAGGGTTTTGTGTGAGAGGCGGTACCGGCAGCTTAGTCGATCTGTTACCCGTTACTTTCAGAGATTGATTAATCGTCCCAGGGGCGGTGCCGTTGGACACTGATTCCATGCTGACCTCTTGGAGGGAGGGTGCCGGCGGTCACTGGCGCCATCAGTAGGGCATTGGTTGCTGTTTGGGTGCTTTAGGCGCCGTGTTTATTCATGTCTAGTCCTTGTTCCGGGTTTGGATTGATATGACAGAAACTGCGCTTTTTTGTGTTATAGCATCCCATATCTCACTAAGTGACTCCCCGTTACTCACCCCTCCTTTTTATCTTTTCAGGTGAGATTGGCGAGTAGATGGATCAGGTGCTTTGAGATATATTTTTTTATAACTTTTATATTTAATTTTTGGATTCAGTGGACCAATTGTTCGTGATACTCTTTGGGGTAATGTTGCTGTCAATTTTAAGAAAAAATAATGGAAAGCGTTGAAAAACCTATCGTACTCCTTGCCACAGCTGTGAATCCAAAAATATGTAGAGGTGCACAATCTTTAACCTATATATTATGATCAGTTTTATGTCTACTCTACGAACAAATGATTTTATATTCAAACTTTTATTCTGAATTTCATGAAAATCAATAACCAAAGAGATTAAATATAAAAAAATTATATTATATCCGAAGTATATCAAACATATAATAAAAAAGTAAATATTTGAACATATTAACTTTAGAAAAAGAAAAAGTTAGTTTGTTTTACAATTAAAATATATCAGTTTAAAAATTATATTATGTTTCAATTTTCAAAATGATCTAATATATGGATACAACTACATAAATCATCAGTAAAAACAGTCGCGAGAATTTTACAAGAAACTTTTTATATATACCAAATGTGTATGATTTTCGATCGCGTCAAGTTTGGACAGTTTAATAAGCGATATAACTTTATTAAGAAATTGAGAGAAATCCAATGTTAATTTGGATATGTGGTGTAATGAAACGCGTTTGATGCAAGAGACAAATAACATATGCATTAAATAGTGATGATAGTTGATCAGAACATAAAATATATGAATGATTAACATATTATCAAAAAATTATCCGATTTTTAAATAAAAATGTTGAAAAATAAATTTTCCGATATAACTCTGTTAAGAAATTGAGAAAGATCCAATGTTAATTTGGACATGTGATGTCATGAAACGCATTTGATGCAAGAGACTACTAACATATACATTGAATATTGATAATAGTTGATCAGAGTATAAAATATATGAATAATTAACATATTGTCAAAACATTATCCGATTTTTAATTTAAGATATTGAAAAATACATTTGATATATAAAAATATATAGTATATTATAAATATTTTTCAGTCTTCTAAAATTTCAAACAATTGAATCAAAATTTTAACATAGACGCGCAGGTAAAAAACCTTAGAGAGAAATTATTAGTATATTAGAGAGAAGAACACAGCTACACTGACTTGATCTTCTAACTATGTATCAATGACTCAAAAAAGTTTTCTCAAGTGAAGAAGTACTGAAGCAAAAAACTCAAACTGGATATGCAAGCAAAGTCTCTTAGTTAAACACAGACTCATAAGATGCAAAACCAATTGACATGACGTCTGAACACGTTATGTCGTGATTCTCTTTCTTCTTGATATAGTATAAATTGATCGGAATTAAGAAATAATAGCATTCAGAGTTATGTTGGGAAGGAAACTAGCAGCTGGAAGCGTCTTCTGTAAAAAAAAATATGTGACAAAAGATATGTTGTGTTCGAACTGTATAATCTTATTACCAAAACATATCTTTTAACCATATCTGCATTTAGTTGTTATACTAATTGCCAAAACCATTCAGAAACTTCTACAAACTCCAACAACCAGACTACCCTACTGCAGTTAAACTAGCCGGAGCTTAACTCTATGTGGACATAAAAAAATGTATACTTATGTTTGAATGTCAGTAACTATCCTTCAGTTGAAAGTTCACTAGCTGATGTGTTTCTAACACAATGGAATGTTAATGGAGAACCTTTTGGCATTTTGCCTAGTAAACCCTCTTGACATTTTATCTATTTCTAAAATCTCAAAACGGAACCAACCCAATGTAACGAAACCTAAATATGGAAATTTTCTTTTATTTAGAGCTGATCCGTCTCTTAGCGATGATTGGTGCGAGAACAAGAGAGAGGTTAAGAATGGAGAAAGGGAAGCCAAGAGACGGATAGTATTGGTACAATTTCCATTAAAAGGACATATAACTCCAATTATGCAACTCGGTAAAACCGTTGACTTGAAGGGCTTCTCACTTACAGTTGTTCAGGGACATTTCAATCAAGTAAGCTCTTCTTCCCATCAGTTCTCTGGTTTTGAATTTATTACCATACCAGAAAGCTTACCAGAGTCTGAACTCGAGAGACTCGGACCAACCGAGTTTCTGATGAAGCTAAATAAAACTAGCGAGGCTAGCTTTAAAGACTATATAGCTAAGTTGCTGCTACATCACGGTAATGATTTAGACTTTATCGTTGTCGACGAGCTCGTGTACTTCTGTGGAGATGCAGCTAAGGAGTTCAACCTTTCAAGTATCATCCTTAGCAAATAAAGTTTGCTGCAGTATTTTAACCTACCTTGAAAACCATGTTTAACTGAGGCCCTTCGAGAAGATAGCTTTATTACAGTTTTTTATATTTTGCAGATAGAACTTGAAAACTAGCTTTATTATGGTTTTTTATATTTTGCAGATAGAACTTCGAGAAGAATAACAATCTCAAAATATAAAGGAGTGGAAAGAAAATAATCTGAAACTCATGTGTTGATCGTTGAAACCCAAAGGAGAACTACATGCAAAGAAAGGTGGAGTTAGAAGACACTCGTATTAGTTAAATAGGAAAAAACTTAATAGTCGAATATATGTCTAAACTAAATCAAGAAGTAAAGCATCATATACAAAGAGAATTAAAAATTCACATACCTGAAACAGGTGAAGAAAAAACAATTACCTTAAGATTATACTTACCTAATTCTTACAGTTCTGAGGCATTTGTGTTCAACTCAGTTGACTAGAAACCCAACAGAGTAGTCCAAAGCATCATTTACATCCTTAAATCTCGTTTGCACTCACCAGCATCAGGGACGTTTCAAAGAATAACAATGCTTAGACGAAGCATTTGGTGACTAGGAAACCTTGAGAGAATCTTATTTAGTCTATGCCATCAAGGTTCAGAGGTAATTAAGATTGCCCAGAGAGGCAGGACAACCTCATTCACAATCTAGCATTAGTGACATTTCCGAGAGGTAAGTTTACCTTGTTTTTACAGTGGATGAGGCATTTGATTATCCATAGAACCGAGACAATCTCGTTTGCATTCACTAGCATCAGGGATGTTTCAAAGAATTACAATGCTTACGCGAGGCATTTGGTGACTAGGAAACCTTGAGAGAAACTTATTTAGTCTCGGCCATCAAGGTTCAGAGGTAATTAAGATTACCTCTCTACAGTGACAAGTAAACTGTAAATCAAGCTCATTATGTTCTATCATAAGGACAAGAGAGGTAATTAAGATTACCTTGTTACGAGGCATTTGCTTATTGCTAGGTGACTACAAAACCGTAGGACAGCTCATTTGAGTTCTGGCATCAGAGACATTTCAGAGAGATAATTAAAATTACCTTGTGATTAGTATAGCAGGCAGTGGAGTATGGGAACCGGAATTCACCTCAATGTATTTTCCCAAAATTGATGTGAGGATCCGAGAATCTTACGAGAGAAAACGAAAAGTAAAGAGAAAGATCGAAAAAGGAAATTAGATCAAAAAGAGAACAAACTTTTATTGCTAAATTGTGTATTGCGAATGTATTGAATGTATGAATGTTCGAATATGTTACAAGAGGTAGGGATTAATCCTTATGTATACTCAAACATCCTAAGTCCTAAACAGCCTAAGTTTCGATGTGGGACAAAGGTCTTTTCCTTTTTCCAACGATTTTTCCATAAATCTTCGAGGAAACTTCTAGAACCTTCCATAAATCGGTTTCAGCGCTTGTCGGTCCATCCTTCTAGCTCGGCCCAATTTTATCCCTTGTCCAGTGGTTCTCTCCGGTTTGTTTCAAGTTAACCTTTCTGTTGTTTTCGATAGACGAAACATCGGTATGTTTACGAAAAGAACCTAAAGACGAAGAAAGAAGCGAAATGAGACAAAAAAAAGTGTCAGCCAGCTCGGTCAGCATTTTCTACCGAGCTGGACGGCAGGCAGCATGCTGACCATCCAGCTCGGTAGCCTGGGTGCAGGAAACACCGAACTGGCTGCTTCCAGGTCCATGATGTCGTCCAGCTCGGTTTCCAGAATGAGAGGAGATCTTCCGATAAGTCGTGGGATGCGTCCAGCTCGATATGCTGAAGGGTGTCGGCCAGCTCGGTATCCAGAAGGGTGGATTTTACCGAGCTGAGTGGCATATGTCGTCCAGCTTGGTAGCCTGATGGAGGGAAAACCCGAGCTGGCTGCTCCATGCCTCCCGTACCGAGCTGGACAGCAACCACTAACTTGTGGATGCCATAACATTCTTCCATGAGTTTCGTATTTGAGTTAAGAACATTTTCCAAGTGGTTTTATGTTCAAAAGCCTTGTGGTTTGGAAAATACACCTCAATCATTGAACACATATCCTTTTCAGCTTGGAACTCTCGAAAATTGTCATCCAGCTCGGTTTCCAGGAAGGGAAGGATTCTACCGAGCTGAATGCATCATGCTGTCCAGCTCGGTATCAAATAGGGTGGATGATACCAGCTGGATGCATCATGACAGCCAGCTCGGTAGACTGATACCGAGCTGACTGCTCTGTACTGTCCAAATTGACGTTATGTGGCAAATGTTTGGCAAAACATGCATCCAGCTCATGTATTTCGTTCAGCTCGGTAGGATTGGCTGCCATAGGTACTTAGAGAGGTAATTAAGATTACCTCGATTCTGAGATGAGGCATTGTTTAGCTCGGTGACTGGTGTTCTGCCATAGGGACGTAGAGAGGTAATTAAGATTACCTTTGATTATAAGATGAGGCATTTTTTTAAAGTTCGATGACTAGGAAACTGAGTTATTCATTGAATAGGGACAACCTCACTTGTGTTATGGCAACAGGAACTTAGAGAGGTAATTAAGATTACCTTTGATTATAAGACGAGGCATTTGTGTTATGACTAGGAAACCGAGTTACCCATTGAACAGGGACAAGCTCATTTATGTTATGGCAACAGAGGTAATTAAGATTACCTTTGATTATAAGACGAGGCATTTGTTTAAAGCTCAGTGACTAGGAAACCGAGTTATTCATTGAATTGGGACAAGCTCTGGCAACATGAACTTATAGAGATAATTAAGATTACCTCATTTTGAGGCATTTGACTTTCTCACCTATTTCCTCCCGAATTAGAACTCCACTTACCACGGTCAGTGAGACGGGAATGTAGAGGAATAATTGTTCTCCCACTACTGGTTTAGCTAGTACTGGTGGGCTTGCTAGGTAGACTTTGAGCTGTTGGAAAGCTTCTTCGCACTTCTCGGTCCAGTCGAACTTATTATTTCCTCTCAACATATCATAAAAGGGTAGACATTTGTCTGTTGATCGAGAAATGAAGTGATTGAGTACTGTTACTCGTTCGGTAAGCCTCTGGACTTTTCGGTTTTGGGGAAGCCATATCGATCAGTGTGTTGATTTGTTTGGGGTTTGCTTTGATTCCCTGATGAGTGACCATATAACAGAGGAATTCTCCCAAAGCGACTACGAATCTACACTTCGCGGGATTGAGTTTCATGTTATGCTTATTCAAATAATCGAAACAATCCAATAAGTGTTTCCTATGGTCGCTTTCTTCTAAGGATTTTACAAGCATGTCATATATATAGACTTCCATGATCTTTCTCAGCTGATCGGTGAATCTTTTATTTACCAGGTGTTGATATGTAGCACCAGCGTTCTTCATCCTGAAAGGCATCATTTTGTAGTAATACGTTCCGCGGTCTGTGATGAACACTATCTTTTCTCGATCGTCTGGGTTCATCATGATCTGATTATAGCCAGAGAAAGCATCCATGAATGAGAGCAGCTTGTTTCCGGCCGTTTCTTCGACTAGTCTATTGATATGCTGAAGTGGAAAACTGTCTTTGGGACAAGCCTTGTTAAGGTCTGTGAAATCCACGCAGACACGCCACTTTCCATTCTTCTTTTTTACAACTACTGGATTGGTAATCCAATTGGGATATCCTACTTTGGTTATTGATCCCACCTTTAAGAGTCATTTGACTTCACCGTTAACTGCCTTTGCTCTTTCTGGTCCGAGCTTTCACCTCTTTTGTTTGATCGGTTTGAAAGCCATATCAACGTTTTCATGGCAGGTATTGTTGATGTCCATTCCTGGTATGTCTTCCGCTGCCCAAGCGAAAGTGTTCACATTTTTCTTAAGGAGAGGAATGAGTTCGGATTTAATTGGCTCCTTAAGCTTTGCGACAATTTCAACACATCTCTCAGGATGGGAATCGTTGATGCAAAATGAGATCACTGCTTCGCATGGACTGTCGTCTTTTTTCTCCTTGGCGTCTTCCAGCTGAAGCTTGTGGAAGAGGTTAGCGAGCTCGGCTTCTGCCTTTCTCTTTCCCTTCTCCGTCGGTTTTTTTATCAGTTACGGGATTCCGAATCTTTTGTTCGACAGAGAGATAGGCGCGAGAAATCTTCTGTTCTCCCCCAGATTATCTCGGTCCTGTTGGGAGTTGGAAATTTTAGGCAGAGATGATAAGTTGACGGGACGGCCTAGATAGCATTGTGTCAGGGCGTTCCCATTATAGCGTTATAGGTCATAGGATGATCGGTTACAGAGAATAGCACCAAAGTGGTAACTACTGCCGTAGTAACTGGGAGAGCGATAGTTCCATGAGTCATTGATATGCGTCCAGAGAAACTTGTAAATTGCTTAGGTTCGTCTACCGGCTCGTGCGATCCTGTCCCTATCTCTTGTAGGATTTTTTGGAAGATCACATTCACCATGCTACTAGTATAGATCAGCACCCTAGACACATCATGATCGGCTTTTATGAGTTTAATCACAAACGGATCGTCGTGGGGATGTACGAGTCTGTATGCTTCCGATTTGTCGAGTGACGATCGTATCTTCAGTTCTGCTCTTTGGTTCCGATCGATCGATATTGGTTCTTGCTTTTTGCTGAGATGCTTTTATTGATGATATCGTATTGTAGAAATACGGCGATCCACCCATAATCGTGTTGAGAAATCCTTCAGAGGATTTTTCGAGTTGCCCTAGGACTATCAGGAAAGTTTCCTTTCCGGATCGAATTCAATCCTCGGAAGTTGCTAGAATCAGTCTGGCTCCACCGAGCGGATGATTTTTTATAGCTGATCTTGGCATCTTTCGTTTCTCCGAATAAGAAAGCTTTTGGCTACCCTCCTTCTAGCCCCAAATTGTGGGAACGAGATTTCGCAAAATGTATTTTTGGAAAGTAAATCGATAATTAGGTCCCAAAAGTTCTGGAAAGAGAAACCTCACGAAAGATATTAAAGAATTTCTGCAAAAAGAGTAAAGATTAACAAAAAAAAAAAAAGATAGAAAATATGTTATTGCCAAAAATATCAGGATTTTGAGTTATTCACTTCTGGCTTTGAAAGCTTTACATTTATATGTATTTATACTAGAGAATCCTAAATCAAAACTAGCCAAATTCCCGATGTAGGAGTCTATGGCTTTGAATGGTGACCAGTTAAGGAATAATGGGAATAGAAAAAAAAAGAATGAAGAGGAATGAATTAAAAGGAATAAAAGTAATATTTATTACTTATTGTTCCTTCCTAATTTTGATAAGGAATATTTTTGTTCTATAACTCTCTGCAAAAAAAGGAATAAGAGGGAATCATATATAACAAAAGTTACTTATGAATGGTAAATATTTTATGGAATGAGAAGGAATTCATTATTCCCTATCATTCCCTGGCCAGTCAGACCCTATGTCTTTGCCTTTTCCACCGACTTCGAGAAATCTTCGGGAATCTTCCATCCAGCTCGGCATTAACCTTTGGTTAAGCGATTTCTCCGGTTTGACTTTTTGGTTTGAGATAAGACGTTGTTTTTGATAGATAATTACAATATTCTCCGAAAACAACGCGAAGTTCGGTTAAAAGACCCAGACAGGACGAAAACAAAGAATGCTGAGCTGGACTTTAGGCTGGAGGGTTTGTCACCTATTATGCCGAGCTTGTAGACACTTTTTCCATCTAGACAGGATGGGATCAATCGGGAACAATCTGAAAGTCCTCCAATTCAATCAGCTCGGCACATTTGGAGAACGAGATGGCCAAACGTTACAGCCAGATTGGCATTTGCTGGAGAAGAGGAGAATGTCGAGCTGGTTTCCAAGCTGATGGTTGGACATGATGGAATGCCTAGCTAGTTTCATGCTTGGAAGGATCGGGAGATGCTGAGACTAGACGGTCAGCTCGACACTTTGGCACAACATGGGAAATCATTCAACCAGCTCGGCATTTAAGTTGTGAGGAGGAATTCCGAGCTGGCTGATCCTTTGCTGAGCTGACTGATGCCTTGCTGAACTGATGGTCCGTATTACGACTTTTATCAGTTTTTTGGAAAAACCTTTCAGGAAGTAGGATGACCAGCTTATTATTCATGGATTATTATTCCTGGATGGGTCATCCAGGTCAGCATTTCTGACTGAGCAAAATGCCGAGCTGACTGAGGCCATGCCAAGCTGACTGGTGCCATGCCGTGCTGATTGTCTCTTGTTCGATAAATCGTGACTTTTATCGGTTTTATGAAAAAACCTTTCGGGAAGCAGGATGACCAGCTCAGCATTCCTAGATAGGTCATCCAGCTTGGAATTTCTGACTGAGAAAAATGCCGAGCTGACTGATGCCATGCCAATCTAAATGAAGCCATTCTGAGCTGACTTATGCCATGCCAAGCTAACAGATGCCATGCCGAGCTGATCGTCACTTGTTCGAGAAATTGCGACTTTTATCGGTTTTTCGGAAAAACCTCTTGAAATGCAGGACAACCAGCTCGGCATTCCTGTATAGGTCATACAGCTTGGCATTTTTCACTGAGCAAAATGCCGAGCTTACTGATGCCATACCGAGCTGACTGATGCCATACCGAGCTGATCGTCTCTTGTTCGAGAAATCGCGACTTTTATCAGTTATTCGAAAAAGCATTTCGGGAAGCAGGATGACCAGCTCGGCGTTCCTGGGTGGGTCATCCAGCTCGGCATTTCTGACTGAGAAAAATTCCGAGCTGACTGATGCCATGCCAAGATGAATAATGCTATGTCGAACTGAGCATCTTTTGTTCGAAAAATCGCGATTTTTATCAGTTTTTCGGAAAAACCTCTCAAAAGGCAGGAAAATCAGCTCGGCATTTCTGGATGGGTCATCCAACTCGGCATATTTACTGAGAAAAATGCCGAGCTTACTGATGCCATGCCAAGCTGATCGTCTCTTGTTCGAAAAATCGCGACTTTTATCGGTTATTCGGAAAAACCTCTCAAAAAGCAGGATAACCAGCTCGGGATTTCTGGATGGGTCATCCAGCTTGGCATTTCTGACTGAGGAAGATGCCGAGCTGGTTAACTCCATCCGAACTCCATCCTTTCTGCCGAGCTGATCTTCTCATGTTCGAGGAATCACGACTTTTATCGGTTTATCAGAAAAACCTCTCGAAAAACATTTCTCGTATACTTTTTGTGATGTCATCAATAAAATAGTTTAAATCGAACTACTTTCTGAATATGGATTTGTTTCCCGAAGATATTCAAATATGGAACTTTTCTCTGATATTTAAACATCTTAACTGTTAATTCCAGAAGTATGGGTTTTGACCCCAACATCGATGTTTTGTAAACTTCTCGGAAAATTGCAATGTTTTTATCTATCGTAGATGATAAAACATTAACTTGAAAGAAACCAAAGAAAACCACTAAACCGGAAAACGAAGGATGGAATTGGGCCGAGCTGAAAAGAAGGACATATACAAACTAAATCGACTTATCGAAGATTATACAAGACTCTCGAAGATTTAAGGGAAAAATGGTGGAAAAAGGGAAAATACTAGTTCCCACATCGAGACTTTTAGCTGTCTAAGACTTAAGTTGTCTAGTATAAATAAGGATCGATCTTTACACTTGTACGGTATCTTACAACATCTTACAATCTTTCCATACTTAGCTATAAAAGCAATAAAACTGTTTCGTCTCGTTTTACACTACTTTCCTGTTTACCAATATTTTCGTTTCTTTCGCTTTCTCTCCCAAGATTTTCGGTTCTTCACATCATCAACTTTCCGAAAATACATTGAGCTGAATTTCAGTTCCCCCAATTTGGCGCTAAACGGAGGGTGTACGAGAAATATTTAGTCTTGAGAACGAAACCCTAGGTTGAACCTCATGGTAACTGAAGGAGAAACCCCGACAAATCTAAACTCCTCTGGACCAGGAGATCGAGAGGAGAATACTGTAACCCTAATTGTGCAATTACAATCCTCCCTCGAAGCCCTTCAAAAAAAGAACGAGAAGTAAGAAAAGCTCAACGAATCCTTGACACAACAAATGGAGAACGTTCGTAAGGAAGCTGAGTCCATAGCCAATCCCTTTTGAGGAAGGCGTCTCCACTTCGAGACCCCGGTAGGTCAAGGATCCTTAAGGCGGGATCTGTGATGCAACACGGAACAAACTCCACCGATGCGCAGGATCAATCCTATAAGTCCACCCCTGATCAGACGATATCAAGGAAGCTATCAGAAGAAACTATAGAGGAACTCCATCGATAGCATCTCAGAGCTCTCAAAGGCTTTCCTTAAGCAGTACTTGATATTCATAAATCAGGAGACCTTAGATGCCGATCTCTGGACGATCTGTAAAGGCCAGAACGAGTCTTTGAAGAATTTCATGGAATGATCCAAAGCTGTGGTCTCAAAAGAGATGGTTGTGGTACAATACGTGCTCCCGAGAGGAAATGACACTTAATACGCCACCAACCATCTAGGATCCTCTCCATTGAGCTTCAGGCTTCATCAAACTCAAAGAAGATAACCAAGCAAACAAACTTAATCTCTGATCCAAGCCTTTAAGTAAAAGCGCACCATCGGTTTCCAACACCTCAGCAGGAAAGAAGGGAAACCTGTATGTGAACTTCGAGACTAAGGGAGGAGCTCACAACTACCAAGTGGGAACCGGGCCATCCCCTGGCAGATCGCCCATACCATAATAAGGAGCTGGACGAGGATGAATCCAAACGTCTGGGCTCGTAACAACCACACTTACGATGAGAATGCCTATTGTGAGCATCACAAGGCACGCAGCCATTCAACCTTGAATTGTCGTACTCTTGGAGTTAAACTGACAGCAAAGCTCATAGCTGGAGAGCTTGGCAACACAGCCAAACTTCTTGTGATGGAAACTTACGAGGGAATTTAACAGGAAGAAGAAACCACTGAGGAAGAACCCGGTCAAGCTCTAGAGAGATCTAACTCAGAAACTCCAAAGCGTGGAAGAAGAAACGATTACCCCACTGGAGCAAACAGCCGGCAAAAGGTTCACATGATAATGGATCGATCACAGTACTGCCCATATACGATCTCTGCCATCAAGGACTACCAACGCCAGGCGGAAACCAACACAAACTGATAATTTCTAGATTACTTTCAAGGAAGAAGATGCAGGCGAAATTCAGCACCCACAGAATGATCCACACGTGATTCAACTAGTGATAAGCGACATCGACATCGCCAGGATCTTAATCGACACAGGGAGTCTCCGAAAAATGAACGTCGATTTCTCCGAATTATAGCCCATTCCAAAACCTCTTACAGGATTTACGGGCGAAAGCACCATGACTTTAGGCAACATCCGACTCCCTGTCCAGGCAGGAGGAATTATCAAAGTCGTCAACTTCGTAGTGACTAACCATCCAGCCATCTACAATGTCATCATGGGGATCCTTTGGATCAATTTAGTGCGAGTTATCCCCTCCACCTATCATCTATGCCTGAAATTCTCGACAATAATAGGCATAAAAACCATTTTGGGGAACCAAAAGGAATCCCGAATATGTTTCCTAGCGGAACACAAATTCCAAAAACTCCAGATCAACAACGAAGCACCTTCCAAACGAGCCAAGAAGAAACTGGCAAAGCAAACTCCTACAAAAGAAACTCCAAAAGAAGTTTCCGATAAGGAAAGAACACCATCAAGTCTGGAAGCAGAAACTTCTAAAACTAATCCCATAGCATTAATCGATGCACCTGAGCAATCCTGAGCTCAGGATATGGAGACCTAGTCTCTATCCAAACTCCAAAAAAACGAAAACGTGCCACTACCTCGAGTTTAAACCTTCATAACTCGAGATAATGCAAAAAAAATATATATCTGAAAAACTAACTAAACTACGAGACGGCTTGATCCCTCGAAAGAGGTATGTAGGCAACCAATCTTCGAAAAGGTACATTAGTCCCTCCAAAAGAAAATTGGGGGGGGGGGGAATGGGAGTGTATAAACACTCATCACCATTCATACTATGACAGCCAATTTCGAGAATCCAGAAAATCGAAAACTTTGACATTTTGATCTTAAGGAATCAACGAGTTCCGAATTTTGAGCACAAAGAGTTCCGAGCTTAAAAGAATTTTTGAATTTTTTACAAAAAATTCCGAACTCAAAGGACACGGAAAGGGTCTAAAAGAGTTCTGCATTTTCGGAAAAGGTCCTAACTTCAAAACAAAGTTCGGAACTCCTAGTAATAAAGGATTTCTGAATTCTCGATTTCCAGAACGATCATCTAATGGCAACCTTTCGGATCAGTTCTCGACAGCTAAACATATCGAACAACACTTTTTCCTAAACACGCCGACAATGTTCACGACATCCTTAACTCAACACACGAACCTTCGAAGTAAATGAAAACGATTTCACCAAACTCTTTTGCGACCATTGGTGGCTCCAATGGACGAAACTCATCTCCAACCCGACCTTCTATACGGAGGAAAAGTTCAGTAATGTCCAAGCACGGACATAAAATAAGCGCGCTATATAAATCAGGTTAGGTATATCCTAGATTAACATCCGAGAGGTATATCCTGGACGATGTTCTTAGATTTGACTTTGAGAGGGGCATGCCAGTAGAGAAAGACTCACACTACCTTAATCCTCACTGCAAACTCGTCAATTTGGTAAGCGCAATCTAGCATACTACTAGACGAGATTATAAAGTGTTTCAAAGTCGAGAAACGGGGAGGTAAGTCGGAATTCCGCATCCCCTAAAACCAGACGAATGCATAGCTTAGCTGCCGAAAGCCCAGCTGATGCAAACCCTGAAACTGCTCCACTTCCGGCAGCACCAACTAAGGAAATTCCCACCATGAGGTCAAGACCGATAACACGGTCAGGAGCAAGTACACTCCAAGAGAATTTCAATGAGGCTGTGGCAAACGTGATATAGCTGATAAAGAGATTGATGAGTTATCTGAAAGATTAACTCAAATGAGCATTTCCAAGATCAAGGGAAGTAGCCGAGACAATTAAATTAACTATCAGGACACGGAGAAATTCTATCGGGATGCGGTTAACAACCATAGGAACGTGGGAGAAGATTATCCAGATGCACGTGATAACTATCGGGACGCGGGAAACTTCTATCGAGGCGCGGACCATAAACATCGAGGCGCAACCAGGCCAAACATCGACCAACATTTCTATCGGAGCGCACAAGATACTCATCGAGACGCGACTGGGCCAAGTACCTAACCCAAGCCTTATCGAGACGTGTACGAAGAAATCATTGGGCCAAACTTTACGAACATCGGGCCATCCATCGAGCCAAATATCTACCGGGCCACGACAACCCCGACACAAGAGAGTACTGGGCCAGACTCACATTCCATCGGCCAAAGTCACTTTTCACCGGGCCAAATTCATTTTCCACCGAGCAAAACATGAGTCGATCACAAGTATTCGACCGACCAACTTATACAAATATTTTGGACTGACCATAATATGCGCATGCACGACACGGTACGCACTGACTTTTCTTATTTACCATTACGTGTGCATAATCCCGAAGCCATAATACCGTCTTGATTCACTCCAAATTCCACCCGACGATCATGCCAAGGTAAGTCAGGTATTAATTTCTTTGATTTATTTCTTGACTAACGTTTTCCTTTGATTTTTACTTGATTTATTTCATTTTTGTAGACTAAGGAAATTGTTAGCCATTTATTTTTATTTCTAGTAAGGCAAAATGTTAGCCAAGTTATATTTCGTAGAATAAGTTTTAATCTGCTTCAAAGATGCCTCGAAGAGCATAACTGAAGGACAATATACCCACTGCAGCCCTGTATTATTTTTACTTTTGATATAAAACTGACGAACTTTCTTTTAATGAAAACAAAGCACTTCGTCGTGCCTTATAGAAAGACGCAGGATTCTACCTCTTGTTCGTAGAAGGAGTCCCCCTCGACTTGTTTTCAAAGCTCGAAAGGAATTCCGTCAATAGCTTTGCACAGCTCTCCATGGCTTCCTCAAGTAGTACTTAATGCACATGAACCAGGAAAAATCTGATGTCGATCTGTGGACCATATCACACGGTCAGACTGAGACCCTCAAACACTTCATGGTCCGTATAAAGCTATAGTCTCGAGAATCAACGGTCTCAGAGACATAGCCGCACTCGAACCGCTTAAAAGACCTCTGTGGTATGAGTCGCGTTTCCGTGAAGAGATGACACTCAACACCCCACCGACGATCCAGGATGCTTTTCACCAAGCTTCAGGCTTCATCATGCTCAAAGAAGACATCAGTCAGAGCTCAAGCCCAGAATCACCAAGCCAAACCTATAGCTTGAATACTCAGTCGGTTCCTACCACCTCAACAGGCAAGAAAGGAAAGCCGTACGTGAATTTCTGGGGAAACAAGATGGATGGAGCTCACAACTAACAGGTAGGATCGAGACAATATCTCGGTGGACCATCCAAACCGCAAAATGGAGCCGAAGAGGCAAGAACTCATGGACCTGGACCAGTAGCTCAACCTATGATGAGAAAGCCTACTGCGATCACCACCAGGCTGACGGGCATTCAACCTTGAACTGCCAAACCCTTGGAACAAAGCTGACTGCAAAGCCCCTAGCAGGAGAACTCACAGACATAGCTAAAGACTTAGTGTTGTAAGCTAACAAGAAGACAGAAGACGAAACTCGTGAGGAACAACCCGTTCAGGTTTCAGAAAGACCTAATCTGGAAACTCTGAAACACAGAAGAAGAAACAAAGAGCCTGCTGGGGCGAACAATCGGAGGAAGATCTACATGATCATGGGTGGATCCCAGTACTATGAGGACACCGTCTTGTCGATCAAAGCCTTCGAAAGGAAAGCTGAAACCAGTAAGAACTGGCCACAACCACCTCCTCGGAGGACTTTCAGATCATCTTCGAAGAAGGTAACGCATCCGAGATTCACAGTAGGGAACATCGGACTCCCTGTCTAACCAGGAGGAGTAACCAAGGTTGTGAACTTCACAGTAGCTGACCATCCGATAATCTACAATGCGATCATGGGGATCTATTGGATCAATTCAATGCGAGCAATCCCCTCGACATATCATTTATGTCTGAAATTTCTGACAAAATCTGGAGTCAAGACCGTTTGGGGAAACCATAAAGAATCTTGAGTTTGTTTCCTAGCGGAGCACAAGCTCTAGAAACTGAAAATAAACGACGAGGTAAAACCAAAGCAGACGAAAACCGAGCCGATGAAGAAAACTCCCGAAAAGGAGACTCCGGAAGAAACTCCCGAAAAGGATATTTCAAAGAAAACTCCGAAAAAGAGACGCCCCAAGCAGGACAGGAAGTAGGAACATCGAAACCTAACCCCAAACCATCAAAAGATCCAGAGCCACCACAAGTTCAGAATATGGAGACATAATCGCAATCCTAACTCCAAAACACAAAAAGGGCCATCGCCTCGGGTGTAGACTTCAATGGCTCGGGGAATGATACCAAAAAAAAAAAATGTAACTAAAGCTAACTGAATTACACGTTGGCTTGATCCTCGAAAGAGGTATGTAGGCAACCAGTCTTCGAAAAGGTACAGCTGTCCTCNGGGGGGGGGGGGGGGGGGGGGGGGGGGGGAGGGGGGAGGGGAGTGGGAGTGTATACATACTCATCATCACAAAAAGTTCCGAGAATCCAAAAAATCAAAAACTTTGACATTTCGGTCCAAGGTAATCAACGAGTTCCAAACTTAAAAAGAGTTTCGAATTTTAAAGGGAATTCAAAACTTGAAAGGATCAACAAATCCTAACAGTTCTGAGTTTTCGGAGAAGTTCTGAGCTTTAACACAATTTCTGGACTCCAAGTGATAAAAGATTTCTGGACTCCTAACTCCTAGACGGCCAACTAAGTTAACAAAGAGCAGGCACAAACATTTGGATCATTTCTCAACAGTTAACGCTTCAGAATCATATCGAACTAGACGTTTTTCTAAATCGTCAACGATTTTTCCGATATAAACTACTCAACACTTTTCAACTACCTTTGGACTAAAAAGAAACCGGTTTCGACAAAATTATCTTTGACCATTGCTGGTCCCAATGGAAGAAACCTGTCTTTACCAAGACGCAGCCTAAACTTCTATACGGAATGAAGGTTAAGTGACGTCTGATATACTGTGGTTTTTATGGTTTTTAACCGCCGTATAAGTTGTGTTTTTAGAGTCTGAATAGTATTTTTCGAGTCGTTTCGAGTCTTTTACAGGTTTAGGTACATTTTTGGACTTTATTGGAGATTCTGGATGTTTTTGGAACATATTCACCTTAGTAGCCGAACTGACGAAGTTGGTATCCACACACGGGATGGGTGTCGATCGACACTACCCTTGGGTGGCGATCGACACCAGACATGATGACTGATCGTGACGTGTTTTGCTAATATTGGAGAAAAAGGAAATTGCCCAGAAGATTTGGATATTTACAAAACAAGTTCTTTTCGTATTTTAGACTATTATTAGTTTTTACAAGTCATTGTTTTGGGACTTATCTTATTTTCTATCTACCGAGACTTGAGAGAGATTGCTAGAGAGCTTTTGGAGAGACAAATCTGAACTCACCTTGTTAGCGAGAGAAGATTTCGAACTCCTTTATTTTATCTATTGATTTCTTAATGCAATTTATTCAGTCTATGATTATGTTTTCATCAACCATGTCTGAGTAATCTGCTTGTTAGATTTAGGGATTTCTAGGTTTTGATGAATTGTTGAATTGGAATGAATTGTTAGGGTAATCTTATAGATTCTTCCTCTGGATTGATTTTAATATTATTTCTAGCTTGATCACCTGGAATTCAGATCTTAGGTTAGTTAATATACATGAAAGCGTTATTGATTTCCTGAACAAATCTTAGAGGAGCAAAATACCTATCTGCAAAGGAATTTGATTTAGGGATTTTGTGAACTTATCGAACATGAGCTCATTGCATGTTTAGACTTTAGAATTCGCAAAGGAATTTGGTTTTCTAGGTTGTTAGACATAGAAATCTCTGTAACGAAAGTTGATTGGTTTGATTGTTGTGTTTTGAGTTCAAGAACGGTGCTTAAATAAACCCTTAACATTCTGTTTAATTCTGACACGAAGTCCCTAGGATTCAACTTTGACAAAGCTCAAACGCGGAACTGAATGGTACTA
>OVBI01002658.1:0-17856 GCA_900406495.1 Sisymbrium altissimum | reverse complement strand
GTCCTTTGACCTGAGTTCGTCATGATTTCTTACTGATGGATTGGTTCACTTTAACCTTGTCAAACGTCAGCCGTAACAGGTGACTATAAAGGCATTGATTGGGTGTTCTGTGAAGTTTGTATGAAACAGGGATGAAACAAGATGGAATTTGTCCCTCCTATATAACGGGAGATAGATATCTTTGGGCCTATCGAAGATTTGATACTGAAAAATGCATGGCCGTGCTCAAACGAGGTGAATGTCAATCGTTTGTTTAAATCAGTATAAATCGGAGTTCGATAAACATGATCTAGCTTAATAAGGATGAAACGGTTTCTTGCTTTATGCTGAGATCGAGATATAAGTGACAAAGGGATTATGGGAATAGATGATTCCAGTACAAGTGGGAGATTGTTGGGAATGTCCTGAAATCAATTGTACTTACTTTTGTTAAAGTCACAAAGTCGAGGTTCGACAATCGTATAATATTAGGTGATTATAATGTTTTGCTAGAAACCGCTTATAATCTATAGATTGAGAATGTATTACTAATATTTTACGATCCTACAGGGTCACACACCTAAGCAAAGTGGATTAATAATATAATGGGTTTTGGAAATAATATAATATGTATTATATATGATATAAGACATATATATTATTATAGACGTCACGTTGACATGTGATCAGTGGGCTTAGCCCAATGGCATGCTTAAGTATGAATTAGGTCATTAGCACTTAGGTTATATAAATACGTAAGGTGCCCAATGGCATGCTTAAGTATGAATTAGGTCATTAGCACTTAGGTTATATAAATACGTAAGGTGCTTTGACAAAATAATATATATACACATTCACGGTAGAAACCCTAATATAAAAAGGAGACAAAAGGTTTGTCTAAGAGATTTGATTTTGACGGCACTAGCATCCCGTTCCGATCCAGTTTGTGTTCGTGTGGATATCGGTAGAGGCACGATACTTAAAGTGCTCAATAACCTCGGTTTGTTTTACTCTTTATTCCGCTGTAAAACATTCAGGTATTTTGAAACCCTAAGACCTATTTTTATTTCAGTATTTACATGAGATTTTGGCAATTGAATTCATAAGTTAATTTATAAATCATTTATAAACCGGTATAAATTCCTACAGTTAGCCGTTCAGGATAATAGCGAATGAAGTTAGTTTGTATCTCGTTACATTAGGTGGTGGCTTGGTCCTTCTCCACAATAAAGTAGCATAGTCACAAAGACGAAGGGACACGAGTCCATACCTGTCTGTTTATTTCTTATTTAAACAAGTGTTATTATCATAATGTAAATACTAGAGAATCAAAATCCGGTTCGACAAACAAACCAAGACGAGTTAACCACTCACGTCGTGGAAGAATTTTCAAGTCCATTGGACTTAGCCTTGTAACCATTTAGAATATAAAAAGAAATTTTCCTTTTAGAAAAAGGAAAATACTTTACGATAAAGTTTGAGAAAAAAGGATAATTATGATTTCCTTAGGATTTTATGTATATAAGGAAAAGATAAAAAAGGATAATTTGCTTTGTCGGTGTTAAACAAAATAAAAAGAAGAGTTTGCTTTGCTATTTTGTTAGATTCAGAACAACAAACACAAAGTCTGTCTAACATAGATTCCATCATATTCTTCTCTTAAGGATTTACGGTTGTTATAGGTGTGATTTGTTCATCCTTTGGTGAGTATTATATTTGATGATCTTCTCTTTACTTTTGATTTTAATTTTGAATATAATTTTTAAGGTTAGACGTATTATCATGCTATTTGTCTGATTTAGTTAAACCAAATCTTATTGTTGTTAATGTTTTCTTCTTTTGGTGTTGACGTTTTTATATTTTTTCTGTAAAATCTAATGTTAATTTTTTAAAAAAATATTTTAGATTATTTTAATGTCGTCTACTAATGATATTAAAATTATATGACGATGGATGTATGAAAGAATCGATTATACAACTAATCAAGTTTCAGAAGAATTTTTTCAAGGATTAAAGAACTTCATCGAATTTGCAAAGAATCAGCAACTTTTCCTTAAAAATAACAAACTTTTTTGTCCATGTATGAAGTGTGAGAATGGAAAATTGCTATCAGAAGATACAGTCTCAAAACATCTATATAATAGAGATTTTATGCCTAATTATTGGGTTTGGATTTCTCATGGAGAAGATTACGATATTCTAAATAATCATTCAGAGGTTCTAGATGATAATATAGATGCTGGTGAAAATCCTTTTTTCACTGAGGCTGATATGGAGCCAGTAAATCCTTACGTGGCTATGGTTTCTAATGCATTTGGTACAGAATAAGTTTTGGACAGAATATGGAAGAAGAGCCTAATGCTGAGGCGAAAAGGTTTTATAATGTTTTGGATGCTGCAAAACAACCACTATATGATGGATGTATAGAAGGTCTTTCGCAACTCTCCTTAGCAGCTCGGCTAATGAGTTTGAAGATAGATTATAATCTAACTCGAGATTATATGGACGCAATTGCTCAAATGATGCAAGATTATTTGCCAGAAGGTAGCAACTCAATGAAATCTTATTATGATATAAAGAAGCTTATGCGGTCGTTGGGTTTACCTTATCAGAAAATCGACGTATGTCAAGACAACTGCATGATATTTTGGAAAGATGATGCAGATGAGGAGATATGCAAATTCTGTAAGAAGGATAGATTTTGACCTATTCAAAACTCTGGACAGAAAAAGGTCGCGTATCAGCAGATGTTTTATTTGCCAATAGCCAATAGACTGCAAAGGCTATATCAATCCAACAAAACTGCAAAAGATATGAGATGGCACGCAGAACATACATCGAGCAATGGAGAAATGAGTCATCCCTCAGATGGAGAGGCATGGAAACACTTTAATGAGGTATTCCACACTTTTGCTGATGAACCAAGAAACGTATACCTTGGGTTATGCACAGACGGATTTAATCCATTTGGTATGTCAGGACATAACTATTCTTTATGGCCTATTATCTTAACTCCGTATAATCTGCCACCAGAGATGTGCATGAAACAAGAATTTATGTTTCTAACAATTCTTGTTCCTGGTCCAAATCACCCAAAGAGAAATCTTGATATTTTTCTTCAACCTTTGATAGAAGAATTGAAGGATTTGTGGCATAATGGCGTATCCACATATGATATTTCTACCAAACAGAACTTTCAGTTACGAGCAGCACTTATGTGGACAATTAGTGACTTCCCTGCTTATAGCATGCTTTCTGGATGGACAACTCATGGTCGGTTGGCATGTCCTTACTGTTTGGCACAGACGGATGCATTTCAGTTGAAAAATGGTAGAAAAACAAGTTGGTTTGATTGTCATCGATGCTTTTTACCGGCAGATCATAGCTATAGGCGAAACAAGAAAAACTTCAAAAAAGGAAAAGAGGTGGTCGATAGTCAACCTGAAATACTGACGGGCGAGGAACTCTGGAGTAAAGTCTATCGTTTGCCAAAAACAGCTGACTGCGGAGGAAACCATGGGAAATTACAAGGATACGGTGACACGCACAAATGGCATAAGCAAAGTATTTTTTGGGAGCTACCATACTGGAAATTTCATAAACTTCGACACAATCTTGATGTGATGCACATCGAGAAAAACTTTTTCGATAACATCATTAATACTTTGTTGAATGTGCAAGGAAAGACGAAAGATAAGATTCAGTCACGACTTGATTTGAAAGAGTATTTTAATCGCAAAGAGCTGCACTTAACAGCCGATGGAAAGGCACCAGTCCCAATTTTTAGACTACAAGGTGATGCAAAAACAGCTTTTCTACAATGGCTCGAAAAAGATGTTAAGTTTTCTGATGGATATGCATCAAGTCTATCTAAATGTGTTGATTTATCGAGTGGAAAATTAACAGGAATGAAAAGTCATGATTGCCATGTGTTAATGCAACGACTGCTTCCAATTGCGTTTGCTGAGCTTATCAATAAATCTGTCCACGAAGCACTATCAAGTAAGTATATACGTTTTGGTTAAGTTTCTATTTCTTTCTATTCATTAAATATTACCTTAATCTTTTATTATATAGTATAAGCTGAACTTTCTTTTTTTAGGTGTAAGCTTGTTTTTTCGGGATATTTGTGCAAGAATTTTACATGAAGATAGTGTTGCGCTATTACAAAAGAACATTTGTATGGTTCTTTGTAATCTCGAAAAAATATTTCCTCCATCTTTTTTTGATGTTATGGAGCATTTGCCAATTCATCTGCCACATGAAGCAAAACTTGGGGGACCTGTCCAGTTTAGATGGATGTATCCTTTCAAAACAAGGCCGCATATTTGGACTTGGATCTCTTCAAAGTGGAGTTTTTATGTCTCTAGACAGTACATCAGCCTTGCCACAAGCTACTGGAGAAGTGGAAACCTTAACTCACAAAGTGGAAGAATTTGAAACTGAATTGCAGAAAAGTCAGAACGAGAATGTTCTTATTCAGAAATGACTCGAAGAGGTGGAGAAGATAGTCCAGTCTCTTTTTGGACAGAATATTTTAGCTTCTACTCCAACAGAGACTCCATCAGCTTCTACTTTGCCATGAACTTATGTGTCTTCACTTATCCACAACACAAGCTTCCATGGTTTTTAGTTTCTTTTTCTATGGTGTTCATTTTTCTTTCATGCTTTGGTTTCAGTTTCTTTTTTTTCTGCTTGGTTTTAGTTTCTTTTGTTTTACTTTGGATTAGTTTGATCATCTCATCTTAAACGATCTACTTGTATTTCTTCAACCTTCAATGAAAACAATTTTATTTCAGATTGTTTTTTAAATTTTATTTATCTATTATTAGAATTTTCTTATTTCTCTAGTCAGCCAACAATAAAAAGCTACAAATATATGACATTAAATTAGTGGTTAATTAAGATAAACTAGTGACCAAAATTTAGTAGTAACGCGTGACAAAGTTGGGATGATAAAAAGTCACAAATTGGGATTATTCAGTAACGTTTTTATGTCACCCTCGGTGATAATTTATGGTCACTATTTTTGACCGGTTGTGACTAGATTATGGTCGAAATTAATAACAAAATCGAGACATTATGATAGTCATAAAAACTGACGAATTTGAAACTATATCTTTAGTCAATAAATGTGACGTTGTTGACACAAAATATTAGTCGAAATTAGTTACGAAGATGAGACGTTATAAAAGTCACAAAAACTTATCATTTTTAGACAATTTTTTAAGTCATAAAATATAACGGTTTTGTTACTTTTATTTTCCGTTACATTTTTTGACGAAATAGATACTGAATTAATTTGTCACAAACGTTATGACGTTTTTGTTACAAACAAAAATTTGTGACGACTTTATTGTTACCATCCACATATTATCACAACTCAGTCACAATAATTTTATTGTTACGAAATTATATTTATTGTGACGAAATTTTTCGTCACAATATAGAAATTTCCTGTAGTGTTGGTACTAATGAACTGTTTTGCTTACCGTAGTGCAGGCAAAGAAAGCTAGTTGAAACGCATTCTGCAAATGGCAAGACGGTTTTGTTTATTTTTTGCTTTCTCGCGGTTGTAGTGAGGAAGTAATAAAGACTGTGGAAGTATATGTATACTGTGAAAAGGACTAACTGAATGAGGAAGAGGATGAAACGTGGACAACTGAACCAGAAGAGATGATCACAGGGTTGAACAAGCGGCATGCTTTTCACTATCTCGCCTTTCTCTTGGATTAGAAGTCCTAGTTTTATACATTCATTTCTTGTTAAAGAGACAAGAACCGAAACTAGAAATTGTTTCTTTTAAAGTTTTTTTGTTGCTTACGATGAAGGGAATGAAACGTTGCCAGAGGAAAGAATGCAATCCTGTTCATAAGAATAGCAGAATTAGTTTTGGATTGTTATAAAGGGTTTTGAGAGATATCGAATGCAGCAAAACGTTTTGAACATGCCCGTTTGTGTTGGTCAGGAGGAAGAGCACGGCGACGAACCAGATCACAGGACTGCAGATATAAGCAAATGAAACGTCAGATTAGAAAGTAATTAGTGAACAGATTGAGTTTGTTAAAAACTACTAATTAGTCCAAACCTGATTTCTATGATGGTTTTGAAGTCTTCCTCTAATGATCTCTGAATGTACTCTCGGAAATAGAACCTTGCATCTGTTGATTGATAATTGAGTTTGTAATGTATAAGTCCTACTATTATTATTTGCCAAGTACATTTTTCAAAATACTCAAAAAACCTTTCGTATTACAAATCATGCCATTGATTTTTTTTTTTAAAACTTTGTTTGGTAACAGGTATAAAAAAGTGGACATAAAAACCTGAGTCAACTTAGACTAACGACTCGACCCGACCCAAACTTTGTTCGTTTGCAGAACCGAAAACGCCAGCACGGAAGGGAACGACTTGGCAGCATCGCGAATCGGAATCGTCATCTCATGTGCGCGACTTGGGCATCGGACTCTGCCCCTAAGTCGCCCACTGCCCTACGGACGCCTTGCCTGCTGCACAGCTCCGCGCTCAAGTCGGTTTGTCGATCGGCGCCATCGAAGTCGGTCTCCGCTCGTTGAGCGGCTTCAAACACATATATGTTAGACAGTTTGTTACTGCGTATATATGTTAAACAGTTTGTTATGCTTTTTATATTCAAACACATTAACAAATGCAGGTCCAATCAACGAAGCATTTGAGCACAGCCATCTCAGCTTAAAGATCATGTTTTTCTTATGTTTTCATGCNAAAAAAAAAAAAAAAAAAAAAAAAAAACAGAACACAACATTCTACAAGTAAGTTTCAAAATTTACTATGGTTTCTAAGTCTATCTTGATACTATGTTACGAGATAACAAATTGACATGTATTTTGGAAGCAATACTTAGTCCAATGTAAATGACAAGAAATGCAATTTTACTTCATAATAATCTAGAGAGAACATGAATAATTTTAAGCTCAGCATTTACCTAAACATGGAAAGAAATCTGCCGCAAAGAGACTCCACAGCGAGAATGAGTGGAGCTGCTTGAAAGGGGATCTTTGGAAAAACGAAGCACACATGGAGAATTGAACACAGGTAGCCAACTCTCTCACCATTTGCAAGCGAAGAAGAAAACCACTGAGTGAGATCCAAACCCACAAGACGCATCCCAAAGAGCCAGTGGCAGAGTCTCCGCCAAGGAGAAGCCACCTAGATCTACAACCACAAAAGATAAACCCATGAGAAGAGAGGGATGATTGAGAAAAAAAAAGAAGAGGAATGATAGTAAATAAGGAAACGAGAGGAGCCATTTTACAGAGATGGCGACACTAAGAACACTAAGAGCATGATTATTGGTGAAACCCATTAAAGGTTCTTAATTATTATTTCTAATTAATTTAACTTAAGAGACTTTGTTAAAGACTTATATTTTTTTATCCTACAACGGTAAAACTCCTAATGAATTCTTAAAGACAAAACTTGAAAATACAAAAGATTTTACATTATCACCATCGAAGTACATTGTCTCGTGGTCTTACAACTAGTTTCAGGAGTGCTTTCAGTGAAGCGTAACTCACTGGAGGAGTTGGAACCTTTCTCGGAGCCAAAAGTAATTGAATAAATGTTGTTCTCAGATGTTGCTGGTACCTGCCTTGAAATTGGTAGTTTGTAGTCATCCTCTAAAAGAATTCTAATGAGCTGACAATTCACAATACGAGACACTATGAATATTGGCACTGATTTATATAATCCGAGGTGAGCTAAGAAACATAAGTGATGGTGCTCGGCGGAGAATACGAGATGAGAAGAGAAATTTTTTAATATACTTTCATTATTATTATTTTATTTGGTAAATATAGGCATATGTCCTACTTCTAATTATATTTTAAAGAAAATTATGGCATTAATTGATTCTCAGATAAAAATATTTAACTTATGTATTTAATTTTGGTAATCATCTACCTTTCATCTTTATAAATTTGCTATTTTACTAGTGAATTAAATAATTAATAGAGTAACAAACTGGATAATTAATTTCAAGTTAAGGAATTATAAATATTGATCATTCTAACTTAATTTTTATGAAATATGTTTTTATTAAATCCTTTATGAATATTATTTCAATTTTCTTTTAAAATTATTTTCTAATTCTAACTAATAATTTCTGATTAGTGGTTACTCGATATGTATTGAAATATATAATGTTTTTGAAATTGTGAAAGAAATGATAAAAAAAAAAAATAACACTCATTTACAAATAAACAACTTATTTTAAAAAATATGTCTAACAAATATAAATACAAAATTTAATTTTTACGTTATTTATATTAAATTTATAATTAATATATAAAATATCAATAATATAATTTTTTTTTATTTTAATCCCTACACAAATGTGTGGATCAAATATTAATTTTACAACTAACACAACAAAAATATTTTTAGTATTATTATCTATGTGTGGATTTTTTTTTTTGTCTAGAAATAGTTTTTGTTTTTGTTTTTTATATTGTTTATAACCCAACAACTTTAAACAATTATACTTTCTATTACTAGCTAAACAAATTATTATTGATTATCATTGTTTAAATTTTAAAATCTCTACAATATTAAAAAATAAATTTTTTAAAAAATGCAAATAACAAAACAATTCTTTAAAATCATAAATTAATTTATAATTTAATTTATTACTTTATAATTATAATTATAAAACAAAAACAGTAACTTTCTTCTTCGCAGATCAAGAATAATCTTAACCGAACTAAATTGAAATAGTAATTTATCTACCCCATATACAATTCTTCTTATACTAACTAACACAAAATATAATTCACACATAATACAATCCTTCACTAATAAAAAAAAATAATCCATACAACAAACAAATAAATAAAATATATTAAAAATTTACTATTATGATTCTATCATAACAGTTACTATAGTAATCATCTATATAACAAATAATTATCATTATGTAATCTTTGAATATTAAAAAAAACTTTACCCCATGCGTAGAGCAGGAAAAATTCTAATTAGTTATTAAACTAAGAGTCATGTTTGTAAGTTGCGTTGTTTACACAAAGAGTCGTGTCTCTCGTAAACACACTGGTTCGTATTGTATAAGTACGAGATCAGAGTCTGTAACAAGTTAAGTTTGTGATTCAATAAAAATTCAGTTTCCATTATTCTCTTTTGTTCAATTACGAGAGTGTGTCTCAGAAGATTCAGAACAACAAGTAAACTTTTTGTTGTGTTCTTTGTGAGAAGAAGAAGCTTTTGCTTCTAACATGGTATCAGAGCCCTACTGATTCTAGGGCCAATTCAAGTACAAAGATAAGAAAGTTTTTTACAATTGAGACACAGAGACGATGGAGTCAACAGCTTATCAAGTAATTCCTATATTCGATGGGAATGATTATGGTTTCTGGCGCATTAAGATGAAGACCATCTTAAGAACGTGAAAGTTATGGGAAGTGGTGGATACTGGTGTTCCAACGAGGCCAAGGCAAGGAGATCATTCTCCAGAAAATGTGCAATTACAAAATCAATGGGAGGACTCATCATCGAAGGATCTAATGGCACTGCAACTTTTGCAAACTGCCGTCACGGATCAGATATATCCTCGTATAGCACCAACAGCCACATCCAAAGATGCTTGGGATGCACTGAAGTCAGGATCTGAAGGATCTCCACAAGTACGATTGATCAATTTGCAATCGTTGAGGAGCGAATATGAAAACTTAAAGATGAACGAAGGAGACAACATCAAAGTTTTCACCGACAACTTAATTGATTTGGGAAATCAATTAAGAGTTCATGGAGAAGAGAAAACAGATTATCAAATCGTTCAAAAATACTCATCTCTCTCCCTGCAAGATTCGATAGTATCGTATCCGTGATGGAGCAAACAAAGGATCTACAAACGTTGCCGGTAACAGAGTTGATAGGAACTCTAAAGGCACATGAGAAGCGTGTGTCGTCTCGTGATGAAAATTTGACGGAAGAAGCGTTCTATGGAGAAAACAAACGTGAATACAAACGTGAAAAGAAGACTGGGAATTGGTGTAGCATTTGCCAACGTAACAAATGAAAGTGATTGTTGGTTAAAGAAGAACTAAGGCGGTTCTTCACAACAAATAGTGAGCAATGAAAGAAGGTGTTTTGTGTGCAACAAACCAGGACATCTAGCAAAAAAATTGCAAACTTAGAAGAACAGAGGGAGCAGATTGAAGTATGGAAGATACAGATGATGAGAATCACATGCTGTTCAGTGTGACTGAAGAGGAAGTATCATCACAAGAAGATGATGAGACATGGTTAGTTGACAATGGCTGCACTAACCACATGACCAAGGAAGTTAAATACTTCATCACTCTTGACAAGAGAATTAAGGTGCCAATCAAAGTGGGGAATGGTCAATGCATAATGACAGCAGGAAAAGGGAATATCCAATTGATGATAAGCCAAGGAGAGGAGATCATCAAGGAGGTGTTTCTAGTGCCAGGTTTAGTAAGAAACCTATTAAGTGTTTCTCAGATGATTTCAAATGGGTATGGAGTTCTATTTGAAGCAAGTAGATGCCTCATAAAGGATCCTCAAGGAGGAAGGATACTGAAACTCAAGATGAAGCATAAGAGTTTTCCATTTAGATGGAGAAAGTTGGATGCAAGTGATTTACTTACAAGTGAAGAAGAAGTAAACAAAGGGAAGGTTTGAAAAGCTAAGAAGAAAGATTGGAGTAAGAGATAAACTCAATTAAGGGGAAGTGTTGATTGATAATTGAGTTTGTAATGTTGTCGTGTCTCGTAAACACATTGGTTCGTATTGTATAAGTACGAGATCAGAGTCTGTAACAACTGAAGTTCGTGATTTCAAAAACAGTTTCTGTTGCTCCTTTTTGTTCAATTACGAGAGTGTGTCTCAGAAGATTCAGAACAACAAGTAAACCTCTTTTTGTGTTCTTTCTGAGAAGAAGAAGCTTTTGCTTCTAACAGCATCACTCCCAGGTGCCAAATGGGCCTAAAGAACATGAAGAAAAAAATATTTGCAATGCCGTAAGAACTATTTCTTGAGAGAGAAGCTTTCTTTATAAAACAGAAAAAAAAAAAAGTAAAGATCATACCATGATGAAACCATGTCTCAGTGTAAAGTAATCAACTTTAGTTACAGATCAAAGAACTGTCTGAAGAAACATACAATCCACAGCGTGATAATAAATTTGCTCAAGAAATTCAAATGTCTACGCCCAAAAGATGTATCCCTCGCAAACCTAAACCTCTCGGGATCTACATTATTCAAAAAGATGCCTCGTTACAGCTTGACACACATTTTCATCCATTCCAAGTTCGTAAATTATATAAATATATATACCGTGTGAATACTGATATTCGATTGTCTTTGTCTCCTCTTCCCACCTCTTCCACCTTCTCATTTGAGATAATGTAGATCAAAAACACAATCTTTATAAAAAAGAAGCAAGATGTGCATATAAAAGAATGTACCTTGGTCTTTCCCAAAGCATAAGTAAATATGCAGTAGAGTACATGACAAACAGCAAGAATGAAGATGAATATATGCAGCTGATGCATCCCATAAGATAAAGATGACTATGAAAACCCAAACTATAATCATCTATTGCGATCTCCATCTAATTCGTTTGTCGTCTCAAATCAAATTATTTTGTTTGGGTATTTTTTCTTCTGTTTTACTAATTTACGAATCTCAATTCGATGATTCATTGTTTATTGATTGGCAAGTTTGGCTCTTTTAGGAGAATTGGTGGTGGTACAGAGAGCCAAATGAACCACCACCTGAGGCTTGGTTAGGTTTGTAATAACAGTCAAAAGCTCTCCCCTTGGTAGTGGTAATCATTCTCCTAGCACGCCATGGAATATGGGCTGTTCACTAAAATAAGAATGGTATCTTAATTACTAATGTTACACTGTTTCGCAATCACAATAGGAAGATTGTAAACAAAACGTCTGTTGCATCAAAATTGTGGATCAAGGTTTGGTTTTTTTGGAGGCAAGGTTTGATCAGCTCCAAAGTTATGAAAAGACTTTTGGAATTTTTTTTTATTTGAAGAAGCTGAAGTTAACAAAGCATGATGAATTGATGATTTCTTGTACCAACTTTGAAAGTTTTTCTTAAGCATGGTAATCATTCTGATTCTGATGGTAATGAATTATTTTTGGAGTTGAAACTTTTAAGAGGGAGTTTACCAGAAGATATTCAGAAGGTTATCGAACTACTCGATTTTCTTAGAAAGATGGAAACTTATTATCCAAATACATAGGCTGCATACCCTATAATGATGACAATTCCAGTTTCAGTTGCTTCTGCAGAAATAAAATTTTCCAAATTAAAACTCATAAAATCTTATCTAGGGCCGAGTATGTCGCAAGAGAGATTAAATGGTTTAGCGATCGTATCGATTGAAAGGTGCATGGCTAAAAAATTGGATTCTACATATTTGATGAATGAGTTTGTAAGTAGAAATGCAAGGAGAAACATTCTTCATATTAAAAGTTCTTGTTTACATTTTCATATGAAATATGTTGTTAAAAAAGTTATATTAAATAAAATATTTGCTAAAAATGAATTATAATATCTCGTATTTTAAAACACTCTTTTTTTATCATTGGATAACACTTTTTTTTCTTTTCCTTTTTGTTTATTGATTAAGGTTCCTTTTTTATTTTTTTTGAAATTTTTTTTTTTTCATATTTACATCTTTTTTTTACGTATTCACCTTTTTTGTTTAATCTTACGCTTTCTTTCCCCTATTTTCTTTATAAGTAATTTAGATACCAAAAAAACTTTTAAATTTTTTTTTATTTGTTAGAAGAATACATCCAAATATTTTTTTATCTCATTTCCTAATCTATATAGCATTTACATTTTTATTTCCTCTTTTTCATATTAAACGTTATTGTTTACACTTACATATTAAATATGTTTTTAAAAAGTTCTATTAAAAAAAAAAATTTTGCTAAACTTTTAATAACCCTTTTCATATTAAACTATTTTTAACATTTTCGCTCTCTATAATCCTCTTTTTTTTTTCTTTTATCATTTTTTGACACTCTTTTTTCTTTCCTCTTTTTTTCTTTTTCCTTTTCATTTATTGTTTAGGCTTCTCTTTTTTAAAAGTTAATTTTTACAATTTCATATTATATATTTTTTTTAAAAAGTTCTGTTAAATAACAATATTTGTTAAACTTTTAATAACTTCTTCATATTAAACTCTTTTTTAAACATTTTCACTCTTTATAACCCCTTTTTATATCATTTTATAGCACTTTTTTTTCTTTTTTTCTTGGTTTATGTCTACTTTTCGATTATTTTTTAAAGTTCTCTTCTTTACTCTTTGCGATCTTTGAGGTAATTTACTACATTGTATTTTATAAAACTCTTATTATTTTTCTTTATCTTTTTATTTTTTTTATTTCTGTATTTTTTTATTTTCCATTTCATTTATTGTTAAAATTTTCTTTTTGTTCTTTGCGATTTTTTCCATTTCAACATCCTCTTTTTACCTAATTACCTCTTATTTCTATACATTTTCCGTTTAATCTTATGCTTTTACTTTTATTTTCTGTATTTTTTTCTGTTCGTTTTCGTTTATTTACTAAGGGCCTACAGAACATGAAGAAAAGAAACATTTGCAATGCCGTAAGAACTATTTCTTGACAGAGAAGCTTTCTTCATACAACAGAAAAAAAATTAAAGATCATACCATGATGAAACCATGTCTGAGTGTTAAGTAATCAACTTTGGTTACATATCCAAGGAACTGTCTGAAGAAACATACAATCCACAGCGTAATAGTCGATTTCCTACAGAAATTCAAATGTCTACACCCAAAAGATGTATCACTTGCAAACCTAAACTACTCGGGATCTACATTATTCAAAAAAAGATGCGTCGTTACAGCTTCACACACATTTTCATCCATTCCAAGTTCGTAAGTTATATAAATAATATATATACTGTGTGAATACTGATATTCGATTTTTTTTGTCTCCTCTTCCCACCTCTTCCACCTTCTCGTCTGAGAGAACCGAAAGGAAAAAAAACACAATCTTTAAATAAAAAGATCCAATCTTTATAAAAAAGAAGCAATATATGTATACAAAAGAGCTTTACATATTGAGTCACTTATGTGACTTTGTTATCAAATAAATTCAGTTTCGTGGGAAAGCAACTTATGTGGTGTAAACCCCATAAAGCATTTATAACTAAAATGACTCAATTTTTATTTAGTTTAGTTTTTGGTTTAGTTGTAAAGTTCTCGTTTTGAAAGCACGGCGGCGGCTTCCCATGTTGTGACAATTTCTTCCATATATGTTATCTAAAAAAACTAGCTCAGATCCAATGAAAAGTATGATTTTCTAACATAACTGGTTTTGAGATTAATAGTTTTTAGATTTGTATATTTTGCAGATCTGGGTTGGGATTATTTGTTGGTTTTTGACAATTTTTTGTTTCAGAGGCGACGGTACGAGTTCTTGTGGCAGCATCCTCTATCTAACATGTAGAAAACACCGGATTAGTGGGTTGGTGGCGTTTAGATCTATTATTTTGCAGACCTATATTTTAGATCTTGAGTGGAAATTGATAGGAAGAAGATGATTTAAGCGTGGACGTACATAAATATGGATGCATATTTCTATGTACATGCACCAATATATGGGTGATACTGATTCGATAGATGTGATAGTAGTCTGGATGTCCACAAACCTAAATATATCATATTAAATGTGTACATGTACTTAGATGTTGTGTTTCCACTTATGTACAACTTATATACTGTACGTACATTCTTTTCTTAATTGAACATATATGATAACAAATTTGTACGTCTACACTGTCCATATACGTACACGTTTAAATGTTATAAACATGTACACAATCGTATGAACATGTTTAAATGCATATGTCATACTTAGTGAACGTAGTGAGTAAACGAACATAAACATGAACTTGTGTTCGTAATATGTCTGGTGGCTGTACATATATTGTCGTTTCTAGGCAGTGGGTGATACTGATACGCATATTCTATGTACGTACATCAATATATGGGTGATACTAATACGATAGAGGTGATAGTAATATGGATGTCCATATACCTAAATATTGCATATTAGCTGTGTACATGTACTTAGATGTGTGTTTCCACTTATGTGCAACTTATCTACTGTACGTACATTCTTTTCTTAATTGAATATACATGATAACAAATTTGTACGTCTACACTGTCCATATACATATACGTTTAAATGCTATGAACATGAGCAAATCACCATGGACACAATCGTATGAACATGTTTAAATGCATATGTCATACTTTGTGAACATAGTGAGTAGACGAACACGAAACATGAACTTGTATTCGTAATATATCTGGTGGCTGTATATGTATTATCGTTTCTAGGCAGTGTTCGACCATGACCTGCATTAGAGAGTGTGAGAACATAGTTCAATGAACATGAAAGTGAGAGATGCACACTTTGCAAATGATATTGCGTACATCATTTGTAAATGATATTCCATGTGGACGAGTTACGTTCAGTTGTTCACATGTATCTGGTCATCTATATACACGTGCACATCACCTTCATTTGTATGTCTATTACATATACATTATATCTTTATATGTTCACATAATCACATGTATTTTTACATAAGTTATTTACATGTTTCTACTTATCCATATGTCTGTCTACATTCGTTTTCATCAATTTTATACATTATCACATTTGTATATCAATTTTTTTGGGTGCATAAACGTTCATACTATATTTTTATAGGTTTTGTATTTTACTGAATTCTACTTCTCATATATCTTTGTTTATGGACAGCCACACTACTCTCTCTTTCCTCGTATTGTTAGTCTGTATGAATAACCTTGTTAGTATTGGACGTAAACGGCTGAAATTGTGGACATCCAGAAGGATATATTATAATGACATGGTTATAATACAACACAAATGTAGATATACATATATATATATGTACATAAATAAATTAGGGTTGAAAAACCGTTAAGGAGAGGAAGAGAGGTTAGCCATAGACAATGAGAGAAAAGTCTTGTAAGGAAAAAAAAAAGAGAAAAGTTATCTTGCATCGTACGACTTCGTTAAAATCATACTTCCACCACCTCCCTTTTCTCCCACCTTGCTCCCAGAAAACTCAGGAACCTCTAAATCTCTCCCCCTATTCCGAATCAACCTGCACTGTTGCCAAAAAATGTTCTGCCCCGGCGGGCAACCTCCATGTCAAATCCAGCAGCAAGAAATTCCTTCTCTAAGGGTCGCTCTTGACGCCGACTCCGGATCTCAAACGCAAAGCTTGAAATTTGGAGAACCATTTAGTTTGTTTAGATCTGTGAAAATATAATAAAAGTCACATCATGTTATTTAAACCGAAATTATGTCTTGGATAATTGTTTAGTTGTTTAGTTAAGTCTAACCAAACTTTTATTACTAAATAAAAGGCATAAACGGGTTTACAATAAGAGATAATGATGATGTGTCCTGTAAAAGTCCTCTTGTTTCTGTAAGTGACTTATTTGGTTATATAGAAGTCAATAAGTGATTTATTTAATAATATTCTCATAAAAGAATGTACATTGGTCTTTCCCAAAGCATAAGTAACAATGCAGTAGAGTGCAAGAATGAAGATGAATTTATGCAGGTGATGTGTTCCATAAGACGATACAAAAGCTATTTGTCTCTGTGAACAAAACATAAAAAGGAATCACCTGTAAAGAATTCAAGAAGTGTATGCATTAATATGAAAGATTTCTTTTTTATATATAGAATGAAGTTTTATACCTATTCTGCACATTTGTCATAATTTTTGGTAGCCAAACTCTTTCGAGGAATGAAAGATTCGACTAACTCGAGAAGCTTTCGACCAGCTTTTTCTTTATCTATTTCATCCTTTCCGGTATCTTTTGCCTTTGCTAGATACTTTTTGACCTCTTCTGATGCACTGCAAGGGTGTATTATTTTTGCGATGCTCACGGAGATGCAAATTTCTGATATGTAATTTTGTCCAATTGTTAATAGCAGTGATATGAATCCCATCAGTATAAGCTCTGCCAAATTTTATATTTAATTAATGTTTAAGTAAGATTAATATTATTAAATGAAAATTTGGGAAGGATATGATATATTTAATGTTAATAATATATATTTTTACCCGTTTTCACTTTTTCAAGAGCTTTATACAGAGCCTGTTTGTTCTTCTTTTTGAACCATTGTCATAAAAAGATGAGAACATGGATTCTTAGTTATGTTTAGTGTCAGAAACTAAGCACACTATGAAACTAACACGTACACATACATGTTTGGGTCAAAACCCACACTTCCAGAATTAACGATTAAAATATTTAAATATCGAAAAGGAATGTCCATATTTAGATATGAGTTCGGAGAAAATTCATTTCGAACTACTCTGTCGATAACTCTGCAAAGAAAGAAAGAAAAACTGTCTTTCGAGAGTTTTTCCGAGGAATCGATGAACTCGCAAATCGTTGAAAAAGGGATGATCGGCTGGACGAAATAAGACAGCCAGATAGGTATCAAGACCTGCTAGTGATACCGAGCTGACTGGCATCTCTCCATCGTGTTCAGCTGATCGTTTCATCCTTTGAACGATTCCTCCGATAAACCGACGAAAGTTATGATTTTTCGAGTAAAAGGCAANCTGACACACACGACCTGAATGCATGTTTTGCCAAGCACTTGCCACAAAACGTTGATCTGATCAGCACAGAGTAGTCGGGATATACGTTCAATAATCTAGGTGTATCTTCCAAACCATAAGTCTTTTGAATACGAAACCACTTGTAAAATGTTCTTGACTCAATTATGAAGCTCATGGAAGAAG
>OVBI01002657.1:0-18037 GCA_900406495.1 Sisymbrium altissimum | reverse complement strand
CAAACAATCAGGATGCATCCTGCATTAACTAATAGGCACTCTCCTTACAATGTATTTAAACTTCCTCAGGACAATACAAGAATACAAAAACATATCAAGCTCCCTAACACTACCTTGAGAGATCAACAAATCACATTAATACCCAACAAATTGAGAGACTACAAAGTTTTAGCTGAGCTTACAAGAGAAGCAAACTTACAGCTGGAAACGAGTGTGGAGCTTGAGTGAAATCAAGAGGCATAGACGATATCACAATGATTAGAATCCGCTATTGGGTTTGATCTTTAGTCTGAAGCTAAAGTAAACATGAACCATCAAAGAACTTAACAATAGAACTTAAGATAAGTAAAGACCAGTTATCTCAAAGTGAAATCGAAATCAAAGACATAGACATACACAAAGCTCAGAGAGGGAGAAGAGAGAGAGAGTACCTGTTCGATGTCACGCTCGACATTACCATCTTTGAGAAATGTCGATCGAGAGAGAGAGAGACGCGAACAGAGAGGTTTCGATCGAAGTGACGTAGAGAGACTGATAGAGAGAGCTGATTACCAAACCCAGATGTTCAAATCCATATTTCGAGAGAAGAAAATCGAAGATTAAGCAAGAGAGAGTGTGAGAGACGATGAAGAACGAGAGAAGACGACGAAGAAATTAGGTTTAGGTTTGTGTGTAATTTGTTTTTTCAGATAGGGGTAAAATTGTCATTTTCATTTTGGGCTGAATCGGGTGGACCGTTTAAACTGAGTCAAATGGACTTTAAATTTTGCCTAAACTTTTGAAGCCCAGTTGGATGGTCCATCCAGATGGTGTCAATTTTTGATACCAAACGAACATTAAAACTCAGCTCCATCTGGATGGTCCATCCAACTGACCAAACGAACAAGGCCATATAATATATTTTTATATTGCAACTTCAAACAGTTGAAAGAAAGATGAGGCAGAAAGTGAAAGAGGTAAGATTTGGACGGATCAGTTTTGCACCTTTGGGCCAAGTTCTGTTGAAATGAAGTTAGATTTCTTTGACAGGAGAGTCTGATGAGTTGTCAGGAGACAAGGGTCAGCACAGCATTGTGTGGGATAGCTTTTGCAACATTGAGATAAGTGTTGCTGTGTCCAATTAGCTGATAGGGAGCCCTTATTGTCTTTTATAGTTTTTGCCAACGAACCAGTTGTGGATCTTAAAACTCAAGTTACAGCTGTTGGACGTGAGAAACTAAAATTGCGCAGAAGAATGATCAAGTTGTGAAGTTGCTAAGTGTACTCTTGGACGCGCTGATAAAACAGAACTATGACTAAAAGAAAACTTTGGAGAAATACAGTAACAATGTTAGATTCGGGTTTATAATGGGCTTCCAACTCAAAACCAATTGGTAATGAGTGGATTGGCCCTAACCCTTTATATAGTAGTTCATTAAGTCTTATATTTCTGATGTGGGACGTTTATCATTAACACCCTCCCTCACGCTCAGACATCTGTGTCTTAAGCGTGGACAATGTGGGAATTAACATCCACAGGGTGGCCCAACATCGGAATTTTTTTAATTGCGGCGGCGGTGGCGTAACGCAATGGCGGCAGCTTATAAATTAATTAGGTCACAGAATCTTACGCTCTGATACCATGTTAGATTCGGGTTTCATTATGGGCTTCCAACTCAAAACCAATTGGCAATGAGTGGATTGACTCTAACCCTTTATATATTACTTAATTATTTCTCTAACTACTAATGTGGGACTTTTCATTCATTAACACTCCCCCTCACGCTCAGGCATGACCATCTGTAGCGTGGGTAATTGTGAGAACAACATCCACGGAGTGGTCCAACATCGGGTGGCTCTGATACCATGTTAGATTCGGGTTTATAATGGACTTCCAACTCAAAACTAATTGGCAATGAGTGGATTGGCCCTAACCCTTTATATAGTAATTCATTAATTCTTATATTTCCGATGTGGAACGTTTATCATTAACAATCCGAAAATGATTTTTTTGGTTTCTGTTATATCATATTTACAAAAATTTCTCTCTCTCTCTCTCTATTCACAAACCTTCAAAATCTTGTCCTGCAGCTTATTCTACATCATCTGTGGTGTCATCTTCTGTGGCGTCATCATCTATGACGTAATCTTCATCTGAGGTGTCATCTTCTGTGGCGTTCTCATCTGTTTCGTCATTATCTGCATTTTCTACTTCAACTCCAGCAATGTCATTATCTGCATCAGCTACTTCAACTCCAGCAATCTCAACTCCAACTGCATCAACACCAACTTGTGGCTTATCATAGAGATAATTATAGAACTCTCCCCCGTTGATCACTTCATACTCTTCAAAATGACCAACCGATTTGTACAGCCCCATTCCAAAACCACCACCAAACCAACCTCCAATTCCTTCTTCCTCGTAGTTACCATAGTAATCGTTATATTCAAAGATGTTGGGCCAATCACCATCGTTTTTCTGTACGACGTTCCCATTCACGTTCTTTAAGTTCCCGTTCTGGTTCACGCCGTTCTCATTCACGTTCTCTATGTTCCCGTTATAGTTCACGCCGTTCCCATTCACGTTCAGTAAGTTCCAGTTCTGGTTGACGCCGTTCTCATTCACGTTCTCAAAGTTCCCGTTCTGGTTGACGCCGTTCTCATTGACGTTCTCTAAGTTCCCGTTCTGGTTCACGCCATTCCCATTCATGTTCCCATGTTGATGTTGGAGCAATCCAAGATTCTTGTTCCCATTCGCTTCCTCGTTCTCTTGTATGTTCCCTTTCTGCAGATTCGCTCCCATATTCTCATTCTGATGCAGCAAGCCATGATTCATGATCCCATTTGCTTCCTCGTTCTCTTGAATGTTCCCGTTGTGCAGATTTGCTCCCATATTCTCATTCTGATGCAGCAAGCCATGATTCATGATCCCATTCGCTTCCCCATTATCTTGAATGTTCCCTTTCTGCAGATTTGCTCCCATATTCTCATTCTGATGCAGCAAGCCATGATTCTTCTTCCCATTTGCTTCCTCATTCTCTTGAATGTTCCCGTTATGCAGATTCTCTCCCATATTCCCATTCTGATGCAGCAAGCCATGATTCATGTTCCCGTTCACTTCCCCGTTCCGCAGATTCAATCTCAAATTTACATTCTCATATACATCTTCTTGTACCTTTACATTCCCATTAGCGACTCCTTCTCGTGGATCCATGATGAACTTGCGAAGGAAAAGAACTTGTTGGATCTCTCTAGAATCCTTACGTGTAGTACACGGAATCTCTTCTTGGATGGAGAACGAATGTTGCAGAGCTTAACACCACCAGCTTCTAGCGACCCCTGAACAACTTCCCGTCGGAATCTTTCTTGGATGGAGGATGAACGTTGCAGAGCTTACCACCACCAGTTTCTTGCGACCTCCGATGTACATTCCGTCGGAATTGTTGTATATATAAGACTTCTTGGAATCCGGTGAAATCGCAGATAAACTTTCCGTTGGGATCTTGTGGATTCTTGGAATCCGGTAATATCTCCGATAGGCTTTCTGTTGGAATGTGGTAAGGTTCTTGAACACTCCGATAATTACTACGATAAGCTTTCAGTCGCAGTAACGTAAATTTCTTTAATCGTATTCGTTAGATATATATGACACGAAATGGCGGCATAAGTAAAACAAACGGGTCGAAGTGTAATTGAATTGAGTCGGTTCGGATTCTATAATAGTTCGGTTCATCATCTCGGATTTTAGAAATTGAAAACCAATCACAGAAAACGGGTTGATCAACTGGTTAGGGATTGGCGTTGGCCCGTTGGGTGAATCAGGTTGGTTTGATTTGGGAAATTCGGTTTATTTAGGTACAAAATCGGTAAAACCAAATTTTATCTTGGTTCGATTCGGTTTTCAAAGATTCGCTTCCGTTTGCCAGATTATTTTATTGTTAAGGCCTTAAAAGACGAACAGAGAGGCAGTTAGTTGTGGATTAGAGTACTAGTGACATTTATATTTTTTTTTTGAACTACAAATATATTAAAACGGAAATGGCCAACAGACCACTCCAGAAGTCAAAAGAAGAGTACAAACAAGAGACAAAAGAGGGAAGAAAATTACAGATATGGAAACAACCATCTAGGAACCCCAGAAGCAACATAGGATTGCAATCTTTTATCTTTAGTTACACTAGCAACAATAAGAGAAGCAGGCCGATTGTCTAGGAAAGGTTTATAAGTTACCTTCCAATTGGGAAAAACCGAGAGAGCAAGAAGAAGCAGATGACTGAAAAACTTGAACCTGGGAAGAGAATTAGGAGAAGAAACTAATCCTGCAATAGTCTTGGAATTTAAAACAAAAACAACGTTGGAGAACTTGTGATGCTTCATACAATCAGCTGCCCAAAGGAGACAATGAACTTGAGCTTTTAGAAGGGAGTTTAGATTACTAAACGCTCTCCGACTATGAAGAAGAACAGAACCCGCAGCATTACCAACTAACCAAGATGCTCCAGCGATGCCAAGCTTTTTTGACCAGGAGAAACCGACATTACATTGGACCTCTGAAGAAGATAAAGCTTCCAAATTGGAACCAGAATATCCAGAGCTTTCACCATTTATAAGAGAAGAAATACCAGAACTAACAACCTGAGCAGAAAACCATTGATTCGCATCATCAAAAATCTTCGTGATAGTTACAGGAGTTTCATAGAATTTACCCTCAAAAACAAATTTGTTGCGATTTTTCCAAAGGATCCATAGAATCCAGGGAAAAACTCGACGCAAATGAAGAGAAATTCGAGGATTGACAGAAGCAGAGAACAGATAACTAAAATTAACTGCAGTCGAAGCAGGATGAAAACCAAACTGAGGAGAAGGAAAATTAGATAACGCCCAGACTTGACGAGCCAAAGGACACGAGAACAAAATATGATTAATTGACTCTCCCTCACAACCACAAAACTGACAACGAGCATCACAAGGAATACCTTTGGCTATCAAATTATCAGCAGCAGGGAGAGCATTACTCAAAGCTCGCCAGAGAAAAGACTTAATCTTGGGAGCAGTGGAAATTGACCAAATCTTAAATTTCAGAGGATTTAAAGATGGCAACAAGCGAGCCTCTTCAAAAGTAGAAGCTAGAACTGACTGAGACGCAAGGTGATAAGCAGATTTCACTGAAAAAACACCTGAAGTGGTATGATTCCAGATCCAATAATCATCACAGTCAATAACAGGCTTTATCTTACATATTCTCGATATATCATCAGGGTAAAATAGATTTTGGAGCATTTGACGATTCCAATCACGTCTAGAAATATTTATATTTAACGGTCAAAATAAAAATCTATAAAGCTTTATAGTCATTATTTTTTTTTCATAATTTGCAATATAATAATTAAAAAGTCATTATTATTTATTGCTTGATGTATGATCTGATTCTCAAGAGATTATTGACAAGGTGAGTCCAGGGTTGCATTCCTTGTATTTTGTTTCTTGTTATTGAATGTGTGTTTGAAACATAATCAAACCCAACATTTAGTTTAGACCACAAAAAACACCGAAGAATTTAGTATTTCATGGCATTTATTTCAGCTGATTCAGATGCTTTTTCCTTCGTGGAAACGCTGAATTAGTCTTTTTGAATAATTTGTCAGTCCACTATGAATTGACTTTGAATTTAACCATATAGGATATTTTTGAATAATTTGTCAGTCTTTTTGACTATGCTAATCACTCCGTGGATCTGAGATTCTTAGTTCGACGAGTCTTGAACCTTCCATTGATCAGTTATGCACTTATGCTGCTCACTCCGTTTGGGCCTTAGACGAACAGGAGAATTGAGGATGATATGACAAATTATGATATTTTAGTAGAAAAAATAAGAGCACATAGACGAACAGAAAAACAACATAAAACTCTAAAACAAATTGATTTTCTTGTACATGTTTCCATCAAAAGGTGACTTCAAGATTGGCTTTTGTTCTTCTCCAAGCAATAGCGCGGGTAGAATCGCATCACAAGTGCCATTGTAGTCCCATATCAGATGTCCACCATCGGTGTTGGACCCAAAGTCCACACCTCGAATTGAGGCCTACAAAAGCCCATCGAGACTTATCAAGCGACTATCGATCTAAAAGGCCGATACGCAGTTGGGCCTATGAAGCCCACCGCGTCCTTAGGAAACCCAAGCTGCGAGTTGATCAGAACGAGAGACGAAGTCAAGATAGGCTCGTCAACAACCCGAGAATCAAGGGAAGTGAGTAAGTCCGGGATTTGGGGAGGAAAAAGATCAAGTCACGAGTTATAAAAGGATGATCGAAAGAAGAAAGGAATACGGCTAATCGGTCTATGAACTACCAAACTATTTCCTAGAATTCTCCTTGTATCAGTCTAAACTCAGTCCACTTTCATACTTGTAATTTCTAGTCATACTCATAAAGGATCTTTCCCACACTCAATCCCCATCATTTGTATCCAACTTTATACATTAAATACATTAAATTCGTTTTGTGAGTTCTTGTGTCCACAAATTGGCGCCGTCTGTGGGGATTACGTCCAAAGAATTTTTTATCTAAAGAGCCAGTTCAGAAATTCATCAGTACGAAATGGATAAAATCTCAACTGAATCCGCGAAGTCCACCTCTCAACCTTCGTCCACGGTGAACCCCTCGGTTCATCCCCCGACTTCCAAGGCGACAGACCATGCCCCGGTAACCAGTGGAACGGCAGGGAGTGGTTCCATAACCACACCCATGCATGTTACCTCGGTGACCGCCGCTGTGATCGTCCCATTACCGATCTCTTCGGGATCGATAACCACGGGCTTCGAACGACCTGGTAGTAACGTATGGATCCGGCCTACCGACCCGATCCCTGCGACCTCCAGAGTCTTCCACCAACCCGCTTCTCCTCTCTCAAACACTCCTAGCGAGTTAGGAGAGATAAGAAAAATGTTGGCCACGCTGGTTGAGAAAGCTCAACACCAGGAGGCCTCCTCACGAGCTCTCGAGGCTCGCGTCGAGAGGCAAGAACGTAGAGAATCCGCACTAACCGGATCCTCTGCCTTCACCTTACAAACGATGGATCTATCCAGAGGACGAACTCGGATGAGCCCGCCTCCGCGCACTCGTCTAGACTTCTCCCGGATTGACACATCACCACCACGATCTGGGGTATTCCCGATCTTAGCAACCTCGGATGCGAGTCTGAGCTTCTTACAAACTCCACCCATTGTGTCAACGACACGAAGTGCGGGACTTCGTAACGAACGCTCGCAATCTCCACCTCCACCCCCAGGGTGCAGTACGAGAGAACGACCGCATTCTTCTACCCATGGTCAGACATCCACCATGCGCACTCTACCTCGAGTGGGGCTCGATACCAAAGCTCCTTACTCCATGCTGCATGGAGAGATCGATACCAGACATCGTGTGAATCACAGCATAAACGATCACCGAATACTGGATGTGGACTCCCTGCAGCGGTACATAGAGCAAACAAATGCCAACGTCATGAGACTGAACTCGAGAATTCACATGGCAACAAGCTCGGCCCCCAACATTGATCGGGTGATCGAAGAAACGCGACGAACTCCGTTTACGGATCGGATCGCAAACGCCCGAATCCGGGACACCGGAAAACTAAAAATTCCGGAATTCTCTGGAAAATCAGACCCAAGGGCCCATGTTAGAGCATTCAGTCTCTCAGTAGCCCGGGCTCATTTCAACGACGATGAAAAAGAGGCCGGCTACTGCAGACTATTTGCCGAACACCTCACTGGTCCCGCTTTAGAATGGTTCGCCGGACTCGAGGGAAATTCAATAGACAATTTCACCCAGCTCGTGGCAATCTTTCTCAAACATTACTCTGTTTTTATTGAGGCCAAGGTCTCTGAGGGAGCATTATTCGCAATCGTTCAAGAACGGGACGAGCCCCTCAGATCCTATATCAATCGGTTCAAGACGTCATCTCCAGGATCGCGAACCTAAATGATAGTGCCGCCTTAACCGCGTTAAGAAACGGATTATGGTACACTTCGCGATTTAAGGAAGAACTGGCAATCCGAGAACCAGTCTCACTCGAGGACGCTCTACATCGAGTATCCTCGTTATGTGTCTTGGAAGAAGAGATCAAGGCCCACGTTTCAAGGCATGAAAAAGACCATGAAACTGTGACCCCGATCTCGAACAAGAAACAAAACCGCAGGGACACTCGGAACACTGGTGAACATACTTACGCGGTCAATAGCCCGTCTAAACAAAAAAAGTCGAGCTACGACCCCAATAAGTATTGTCAACACCACAAAAAGAAAGGACACTCTACCGAAGAGTGCCGACACCGAGCCCGTGCATTAGAAGAACAGCTCGATGAAAAGCGGTCTGGAAAACCTAAAAGTAAGGAGGAAACTCCCGAACTCACTGAGGAACCAGTACCCCAGAAACCCGGTAAAGGGGAGCGCCCGGAAAGTTTCGAAACAGACGAAACAATCCAGCCTGCTCCCAAGGCAAGAATCGAGCTAATCTTCAAACACTTGAGCCTCTGTAGAAGCTCTGCTACGTCAGCTACCACTCCACCCCCTGCCCCTAAGAAACCATCGAATCCCTTTTGCATCCTTGGTCGCACACTCCGGGGCAAAATACGACTTCAACTCGAATCTAAGAAAAGTGCAATCTCTAACGAGAATTCCACTCTTCTCGGGGGGACGGAGGGCATACTACCCAAAAGAATAGACTTCATCTTTGGAGGATCTAAACTTTGCCGTGACTCCGTAAATTCGATAAAACCATATCGGAGAAAGGCTGACACCAAGCTACCTGGCGCCCTTCCTATTAAAGGTCTCAATCATCAAATTACGTTTAGTGAAAGCGAGACAACACACCTCGATAGACCACACGAAGACACTTTAGTAATCGACCTAATCGTGACTGGTTTCGAACTATCAAGGGTGATGATTGACACCGGCAGCACGGTAGACGTCCTCTTCTACGACGCATTCAAAAAGATGGGTTTCGAGGACACCGCCCTGAAAGGCACTCGGACTCCCCTAACTGGTTTCGCAGGAGAAACAACGTATTCCCTCGGAACCATCACACTCCCTGTAACCGCCGGAGAAGTACGGAAGTCGCTCGATTTCGTCGTCGTAAACCGGGTCGCCCCATTCAATGCTATAATGGAAAGACCATGGATTTACATGATGAAAGCCGTCCCATCGACTTACCACCAATGTGTCAAATTCCCTTCCCCGAGGGGAATAGAGACGATCTACGGGAGCCAGAAGACCTCAAGATCCTGCTATCTAGGATTCTTCAAACAAATCGAACAATCCTCGCTATAACAATTACAAAAAAGCAAGGAGCTCGCAGAAAGACAACTAAAACGAAATCGAGATCCAACAATATGCGAAGCACCTAAAAATCGCGTAGTTCAGGTCCGCATTGACGAGGCCAATCCAGATCGTTGTGTAGGGATCGGCTCTGAACTGGCCGATCCTTTCAAACACGAACTGATTGAGTTCTTGAAACAAAATGTGAGTTCCTTCGCTTGGACAACCGGTGACATTCCCGGAATAGACCCTGAGGTAACCACCCACGAATTCAACGTGGATACTACTTACAAACCCATCCGACAAAAACGTCGAAAACTGGGACCCGAAAGGGCGAAAGCGGTTAACGGTGAAGTCGATAGGTTATTAAAAGTAGGATCAATTAGGGAAGTACAATACCCCGATTGGTTAGCTAACCCCGTGGTAGTAAAGAAAAAGAATGGGAAGTGGAGGATCTGTATCGATTTTACTGATCTTAACAAAGCTTGTCCAAAAGACAGTTTTCCACTCCCTCACATCGATCGATTGTTCGAGGCCACCGCTGGCCACCAACTTCTGTCCTTCATGGACGCCTTCTCGGGGTATAACCAAATCAAAATGCACCCCGAGGACCAAGAAAAAACTGCATTCATCACAGACCGAGGGACGTATTGCTATAAAGTAATGCCCTTTGGACTGAAAATTGCGGGTGCAACCTATCAACGATTGGTTAACAAAATGTTCGCTAAACAGCTCGGGAAAACCATGGAAGTCTACATCGACGACATGTTGGTTAAGTCCGCTAGAGTTAGTGACCATGTAGCGCAGCTCCGCGAATGTTTTGCCATCCTAAATAAGTTCGGGATGAAATTAAACCCTACAAAGTGTACCTTCGGAGTCGCCTCAGGAGAGTTTCTTGGGTACCTCGTCACCGAACGAGGTATCGAAGCAAACCCAAAGCAAATTAATGCCTTCCTCGATATGCCCTCTCCGAAAACCACGAGAGAGGTACAACGTCTTACAAGTCGAATTGCGGCCCTGAACCGCTTTATATCGAGGTGACTGACAAATGTCTCCCCTTCTATCAGCTCCTCAAAGGATATAAAAGGTTCCATTGGGACGAGAGATGCGAAGAAGCATTTAAACAACTCAAAGAGTACTTGAGCCGGCCTCCCCTCCTATCCAAACCACAGGAACAAGAACCGCTTTATCTCTACATATCGGTATCACCAACCGCGGTAAGCGGGGTGATAATCCGGGAAGATCAGGGAGAACAAAGACCCGTCTTCTACGTAAGCAAATCCCTGCTTGATGCCGAACTATGGTATCCTGCAATGGAAAAATTAGCATATGCGGTTGTCATGTCAGCACGTAAACTACGTCCTTACTTCCAATCACACGCGATCGTGGTCATGACTTCTCAACCGCTACGCACTATCCTTCATAATCCTAATCAGTCAGGACGATTGGTAAAATGTGCTATAGAACTTAGCGAGTATGACATCGAGTATCGACCTAGAACGTGTGCTAAAGCACAGGTCCTTGCCGATTTCCTTATCGAGCTCGCACCCGAACTACAAACTGAGACCGCACTCCCATCGAAGTGGGTCCTCTACGTCGATGGCGCATCCTCGAAACAAGGATCCAGCGTCGGCATAAAACTTACCTCTCCAACGGGGGAGGTAATGGAACAATCATTCCGTTTAGCTTTCATTGCCTCGAACAACGAGGCAGAATACGAGGCACTAATAGCAGGTCTCCGATTAGCATTAGGAGTCGGAGTCCGAGAATTGGATGCCGTTAGTGATTCCCAGCTCGTAACTAGCCAGTTTCACGGCGACTACGAAGCAAAGGAGGAACGAATGGAAGCTTACCTCAACATAATGCGAGACCTCGCAAAACAATTCGAGAAATTCGAACTAACTAGAATCCCACGAGGGGAGAACACGTCGGCAGACGCCTTAGCGGCACTCGCCTCGACATCCAGTCCTCTTGTACGGAGAATAATTCCGGTCGAGGTAATTGAGAAGCCAGGCATCGACTTGGCTCTCAAAGCTGCCTCCACGGCGGCGCCAACCCCCTTCTCTTCGGAAAGTCAAATAATGACCATCGAGACGGAGGAGGTTGGAAACACCCTCGACGAAGGACATCCACAACTACACGATACCGACTTCGAAAGGGATGTTCCCCGAATGGAGAACGATAATCCTACCGATGTCCCACAAGCCAAAGGAAACCAGAGTAGTACGCCCCCCGAAGGGAGCACGACTACGATGAAAAATTTCTCAACAGACCGGACTGGCGTATTCCAATCGTTGAATACATACATAACAGAACTGTGCCAACCAACCGGTGGCAAGCTAGAAAAATAAGGCCAAAAGCTCCCGGTACTGCATCATCAAGGGAAAGCTGTACAAACGCAGTTTAGTCGAACCATATTTAGCATGCATCCACGGGGTGGAAGTCCTCGCCGTCATGGGCGAGACTCACGACGGTACGTGTGGCATCCATTCAAGTGGGCGAACTCTCTTAATCCGAATTAAAAAACAAGGACACTTCTGGCCCACCATGGTCCAAGACTGTGAAATGTACGCCCTAAAGTGTGACAAGTACCAGCGGTTTGCCCCCATAACACATCTCCCGGCGCAGCCTTTGTCGTCTATCTCGTCGACTTACCCCTTCATGCGGTGGTCGATGGATATCGTAGGACCAATGGTTGCATCCGGACCTCAACAACTCCAGTACTTATTGGTGCTCACAGACTACTTCACCAAATGGGTCGAAGCTAAGGCTTTCCCCGACACCAAAAATTGGGAAGTTCGTGAGTTCATTTGGTAAAGCATCATATGCCGCCATGGAGTACCCTATGAGATCGTTACAGACAACGGTCCACAATTCACTTCAAAAAATTTCCTCGCCTTTTGTAAGGAATTCAAAATCCGAGTCTCATACTCAACCCCCCATTACCCGCAAGGGAACAGGCAGGCTGAGGCTGTCAACAAGACAATCATGAACAATATCAAAAAACGCTTGGACTCCAAAAAAGGGGCCTGGGCCACCGAGCTCCCTGGAGTACTCTGGGCCTGCCGGACAACGCCGCACAAGGCAACCGGCGAAACACCATTCTCCTTAGTCTACGGAGTCGAGGCTGTTGTACCCGCTGAGACATCTGTCCCAACTCTCAGGGTCGCCGTATGCACCCTAGACTCCGAACTAAACGAGGATATGCTAAAAGATTAACTGGACTTCGTCGAAACATGAAGAGACCAAGCTCTGATCCGAATGCAAAACTATCAACAAGCAACCGCTCGCTAGTATAACTCCAAAGTACGACAGCACGGGTTTAAAGTAGGAGAGTTGGTGCTACGAAAAGTGTTCGATCATCGGAAAGAAAAAGGTGCGGGTAAACTGGGAGCCAACTGGGAAGGCCCTTACCGTGTCACCTCGACAATTCGCCCCGGCGTATACCGTCTTTTCAACGATCGAACAAACAAAGCAGAACTTAGGCCGTGGAACTCATACAATTTGAAAGTGTACTACCCCTAAGTCAAAAATAAAATCGAACTACGAATAGACTTGATCCCCGAACAGGGGTACGTAGGCAGCTCATTCAACGAGCACAGTCACTTCCTTACAATATACACTCTTCATGTCAATTCAAGACCACAACACGAAGACTCTTCGGGGGGATAAGGAGTATAAACACCTTCCACCTCCAGCTCCCAACGCACCTCGACGTAAGCAGAAGCATTCTGCGGCACCTCGATGGGAATTTAACCATCGTATTGTACTTCGTTAGTCCGATCTTATAGATTACTTACCTTTATTTAATCTAACTTCGTCGGTTTGCAAATCAGACCTCCGCATTACTTCACGACCTCAACAAGGCCTCACAAAACTCATTACGAGTCAGCATTAATCTAAGTCTAAGAACCTTAGGCAAAACTCAGAAAATACGAGTTCAAACAACGAGCCTTCAAATGGCCCATTCTATAAGCTCCCGTTTTTACGAAGTACGAGCTGACGAGCTTCACACTTTGTCTCCCCCCGAAACAGGTCCCTTAGGATCTCAAGCGATTTTCCAGTTAGGGAAAAAACAACAAAAAAGAAATAAAAAAACTAAGTTTGAAAACGGATTAAAACCCCCCGTCAGGGTACTTGTCCAAACAAAGTAAAACACACGGATTAAAGCCCTCCGTTAGGGCACAAGGTTCTAAAAACAAAGCCCAGTCAGGCAACACCGAAAAACATAAAAACGTTTTTCTACCTAGCCCTCACGGCTAGACACAGTCGGGACCGTCCTTCACAGTCTCGGAACTCCCGCGCTCGTTACTCCCAAATTGATCCACCCCGATCGGAACGTTGGTTGACGGATCCACCTCCATGGCCACTGACTCCCCGAAAATCACAGGCAAGGCCAGCTTGGTCAAAGAGAAATCAGAAACCTCCAGCGCCTTGAGCTGCTCATCGCAGTCTATCTCCTTCTTCCTCAACCTCGGAAGCTCGTCTGGAACGGTGGTCTTACCAGCATCTAGGTCTTCGAGCAAGTCACGGTTGGCAGCGACCTCCTGAAGCTCGATCAGGGCTTCGGTCTCCCGACCCTTGGCTACCCACTCAGCCTTAATAGAGTTCAGCACGCCGTCGTACCTCTCCGCGACCATCCTCTTGCCTTCGCGCACCGCCTCCTTCAACCGCTTCTCGTAGGCCGCCGTCAGGTCCAGGTTCTCCACAGAGAGCTTCGCAGAACGGTCCTGAGCAGCCATCGACTCGTCCGTCAGAGCCATGATCTCGTCAGTTGCCACCGAGAGCCTGTGCTTAAGGTCCACCACCTCGTTCTCCAGGTTGATAACATGGGGCTGCTGACGCCTGAACTCCTTCAGCTTTTCTGCCAGCTTACCTTCCCGTTCTACGGAGCTCTGCAGGTCCAATTTTAGCTTCCTCATGGTGTCCCTTACAGCATCAACCTCATCAACTCGGGGAACGTCCCAGATCCTTCTCTCGTATAGACCGACCGCCTGGTTAGTCATCTCGAGCAGCTAACAAGGAGAGCAACCGAGTCAACAAAAATATATATATAAAGATACCTTTTAAGAAACAAAACTCGGGGATCGGGGTACCTTAGCAGCAGCAGCAGCAATCTCCAGATAAGCTCCCCTCTCGTGCAAGGTGGTGAGGGCAGGCAGTTGGCAACCCGAGCCCTTGAGGAATCGAACCAAGTGAGCTGCACCCTCCGGGTCCTCTAACAAAGCACACTCCCTTTTATGCTCAAAACGCCAGCCCGGCCTGCGACCCCCGAAAGAACTGCTCCCTCCATTCGACGCCTCTCTCTTTGGTCTCTTGGACGGGGGGCCGTCAGACGCCGTCACTCCTCTCGAGTCACCCGACTTCGAGCTCAAATGCACGACGTTGGTCGGAGAAGTTGCTGTGACCTGCGTCGGGGCCTCTAAAACGACGTTCGGAGCAGGCATCTGGTCGACCATATGGTCAGTAAGAGCAGCTGGAGTATCCAGGGCAGTCCTCAGAGCGGAGGTAAGATCCCCCGACCTCACACGAGCTGAAGAAGCGGCCGGCGCCTTCCCTGAGCGTTGACGGAATGTAGGTCGCTTCGGCATCCTTAACAACGGGGTACTACTAGAGCTGGAAGAGACCGCAGGATCCGCGGTGGGGTTAACTGTCAAATAAAAAATAAAAAACTTTAGGTCGCAGACTCCATGGCCATCCTAACAAGAGCGGCTTAAAACGAAGTCACTTACTTCGGAGAGGAGGAAGATTTTGCCTAGGAGGAACGTTACGACGTCCCCTGTGGGAGTAAGCCTGAAGGATCCTAGCTCGGCTGAAGGAAGGCCAATCTACTGCACCACCCTTCAAATGGTCCACGAGGTTCTGAATCACTTGAGTATGCTTAGACTGCTCCTGGGTATCTGCGATCAAGCCAAAACGAAAGGTCAGTAGATTTCCAGGATAACCCGGAGCACGAAGCAAAAAAAAGCTCAAACATCGATGGCTGACCCATAACTATGGCCCAACGAGTGGGCAGCCTAGTGAAGTCGAAGCGTCCTATCGACGCTTACGTTAACTCTAAAAAAGAAAAAGGACTTTTGCCACCGGATGTCCCGTTCAGGGATTTTAGATAAGACCCGTCGTGATTTCCGGGGGGATAAGTAAAACGTCCCCTCATAACCAGGGTTTCGTTTTATCGAGCACAGTTGGAGGAGCTGTCGCGGGCCGAAGAGGATGCCTTCCTCGTATGCGCGACAGGAAAGGCCCACCGCCTGCCGGACAAAGTTGGGACTCATTTGAGGAAATGCCAACTTTAAGAAGGCGAGGATCTGAAGAATGATCTCCGGGATCGGAAAAGTCAGGCCGCATCTCTCGAAGAACACGAGGTTCCCGCAGCAGAAGCCGGGCCGAACTTTCTCCGGAGACTCATTAGCTGTCATGGCCGCCAACTCTATCTCCGGTGGAACTCCGTGAACCCGACGGAATGTCCGGAGTTCGGCCTCCAATACACGTGAAGGAGGGTGCGGGCCGTAGAGATCTCGAGCAGCCATGATCAAAGAAGAGGTGATCTTTCGCAACCGTAAAAAAAAATAAAGAGAGAGAGTTCTGAAAACAGCAAGCTAAAGAAGGAGGGGAGAAGTTAGCTTGAGTCGCGTCGTGGGGCGGTTAAAAAAGAAGGTGGAGGGTTCCAAATTTATATCATGCAATCATAGCCCACGTCGTGATCGAGGTGAATCTTCCTCTCACCTCGCCCTGCGGCGACACATGTCAAGTAACTTTCACCGCACGACCTCCATCGTCGGATCTTCTCCAAAAAGATTTGGCTCGGGTGATCTTAGTCGCCCGAAGTTCACGGAACCAAGGTAGTTAATGTCCCGAGAATATCGAAGTAACTGTCTTCGATTCAACTTCCTTCAACCTAAACCGTCGATCTCAGTGTCATCATCACGAATCGACGGACGAGATGAAGCAAGCAAGATTGCAAAAGATCTCGGCAGAATATGCTTCCCGCCCATTTACGTCGAATACTTCGACCAATGGGCTGGGGGGCATTTGTTGGACCCAAAGTCCACACCTCGAATTGAGGCCTGCAAAAGCCCATCGAGGCTCATCAAGTGACTATCGATCTAAAAGGCCGATATGCAGTTGGGCCTGTGAAGCCCATCGCGTCCTTAGGAAACCCGAGCTGCGAGTTGATCAGAACGAGAGACGAAGTCAAGATAGGCTCGCCAACAACCCGAGAATCAAGGGAAGTGAGTAAGTCCGGGATTTGGGGAGGAAAAAGATCAAGTCAGGAGTTATAAAAGGATGATCGAAAGAAGAAAGTGATACGGCTAATCGTCTACGAACTACCAAACTATTCCCTAGAATTCTCCTTGTATCAGTCTAAACTCAGTCCACTTTCATACTTGTAATTTCTAATCCTACTCATAAAGGATCTTTCCCACACTCAATCCCCATCATTTGTATCCAACTTTATATATTAAATACATTAAATTCGTTTTGTGAGTTCTTGTGCCCACAATCGGGGATTTCGTGGTAGTTGATGTATGGTAGTTTCTGCAGAATACTCCTTTGAAGCTGAATTGGAACTAATATATCTTTACTCCTTTGCCAGATGTGAAATGAGCCCTCTTGACTAATTATTAGATCCGCAGGTTCAAAATCCCATCGCTCATAACAAGCCACGAAATCGTTCCTTATACTATCGAAAAAAACTTTTTTCCTTAGCTTCGTCAACAAGGTAATTATCAATATATCACAATTTAATCATCGTTACATATTTCGATACGACTTGGAGAACATTTTGGACTGATCTTACTTACCATAGAAAAATAATTTGGTCTCTTGAGTGTTAGGTGTGGGTTTATAACCCACAAATTAGCCCACCAAATAATTCAAGATTGGTTCATAAAACCAATTACAAAAGTCCAACAAACTTACCCCAAAATAATATTAGTCACATCGTGAACAGTACCCGCATTTTGGCTATATATAGAAGATTCCCTCATTGAGGAAAGGGGGAGGAGGGTGGGAAAGAAACGACTGTTAGAAAGTCAAAAGATGGTCTACAGGTCCCCACTTCGTCACTATGCAGGTTTGATGCAACATCACCATCACACTTCGTCAGTTTGAACTACATTGCCCGTTACATCACCACTTCGACCCAAGGTCATCACTTCAATCAAGAGATCATCGCTTCATCATAAAGGTCGCCACCTCGTCTTACACTCTTCGTCAGTTCGACCAGCGTTGCCCCGTTACATCACCACTTCGACCTAAGGTCATCACTTCAATCCAGAGAACGTCGCTTCATCATAAAGGTCGCCACCTCGTTGTACATGCTTCGTCAGCTCGACCAGCCTTGCCCCGTTACATCATCACTTCGACCCAAGGTCATCACTTCAATCCAGAGATCATTGTTTCATCATAAAGGTCGCCACCTCATCGTACACACTTCGTCAGTTCGACCTGCATCACCCCGTCACATCACCACTTCGACCCAAGGTCACCACTTCAATCCAGAGATCGACACTTCATCATAAAAGCCGCCACCTCGTTGCACAAATCACATAGAAGTACTCATGTCATTACACCATCCTTTAGAAGTCTTTGCTTCGCAATATCACCTCGACGTATCACCACGCGGAGATCAGCACTTCGTCATATTACTGCACAGAGGTTGTCACTTCGACATTCCGCCTACACTTTGCCACTGTGGGAACGAGATTTCACACAATGTATTTTCGGAAAGTGAATTCGATA
>OVBI01002656.1:0-18045 GCA_900406495.1 Sisymbrium altissimum | reverse complement strand
ACGGATCTTTTTGGGTCTTCCACAGAATGACTCCAAATTCTAATTTATTTCACGAAATCACACGAAGTCCCGTATTGCGTCCCCAACATTATACCCACCGGTTAGAAGGCAGCGCCGGACGGCCAACTTCTCAACCCCCACCATCCGGTCATTCCCACGGACCTAGGGTCATATCACACCATCCAGCTCGGTACATTTGCTTGCCAAGGTCAGCATTCAGCACATGAATGCCCCTTCCTTACAGCCAGCTGGGTTGCCATGGTGATCAAGTGCTTTTCATTTAAAAAATTTCAAAAAAACATATCCTAAACAGTTTTCCGGAAAAACTTTATAAAAAATCTTCGGAAAACTTATCTTGAATAATTTTTCGGCAAAACTTGATGAAAAATTTCGAAAAACTTATCCTAAACAGATTTTCGGAAAAAATTTTACGAAAAAATTTCCGGAAACACTTAAAAGTTTGTCCCGAAAACATGAGAAATCGAAGGAGAGAACATAAAGGCCAGAAGTTGGCCGAGCTGGATGAACAACGTTCTGCCCACCGTCCAGCTCGGTACCATTTGCCTCCCAAGATCAGCATTCAACACATGAATGTCCCTCTCTTACAGCCAGCTCGGTAGTCATGGTGATCAAGATCGTTTCGTGCGAAAAACTTCTGGAAAAACTTATCCTTAATAGTTTTCGGAAAACCTCTTACAAAAACTTTCGAAAAACTTAGCATGAACAGCTTTTCGGAAAAAACTTACAAAAAAAATATTCGGAAAGTTTATCTTGAACAATCTTTCAGAAAAAATTTTGTGAGAAAATTTCCGGAAACGCTTAGAGTTTTTCTCGAAAACAGAAGAAGTCAAAGAGGGGAGCATGCAAGCAAAAACTGGCCGATCTAGATGGGCAGCGTGCTGCCTACCGTCCAGCTCGGTACAATATGCTTACTAAGGTCAGCATTCAGCACATGGATGCTCCTTCCTTACAGCCAGCTCGGTAGACTTGGTGGGCAAGTTGGTTTTGTACGAAAATTTTCAGAAAAACTTATCGTGAACAGTTTTCCGGAAAAACTTATCTTGAACGGTTTTCCGGAAAAACTTATATTGAACAGTTTTCTGGAAAAATTTATCTTGAACAGTTTTCCGGAAAAACTTATCTTGAACAGTTTTCCGGAAAAACTTATCTTGAACAGTTTTCCGGAAAAACTTATCTTGAACAGTTTTCCGAAAAAACTTTATTAAAATCCGGAAAAACTTATCTTGAACAGTTTTTCGGAGAAACTTTTACGAAAAAATCTGCGGAAACACTTAAAGTTTTTCGGAGAGCATAAAGGCCAAAAACTGGCTGATATGGACAGTCAGCATGCTGCCTACCGTCTAGCTTGGTACAAAATGCTGCCCAAAGTCAGCATTCAGCACATGAATGCTCCTTCCCTACAGCCAGCTCGGTAGGCTTGGTGGGCAAGTTAGTTTCGTACGAACAATTTCGGAAAAACTTATCTTGAACAGTTTTCCGAAAAACTTTATTAAAAACGTCGGAAAAAACTTATTTTGAACAGTTTTCCGAAAAAACTTTAATAAAATCCCGAAAAACTTGACTTGAACAGTCTTTCGGATAAATTTTTACAAAAATTCTTCGGAAACACTTACAGTTTTCAAAGGAGAAGAGCACACAAGCCAAAACTGGCTGAGCTGGACAGTCATCATGCTGCCTACCATCCAGCGCGGTACAAAATGCTGCCCAAAGTCAGCATTCAGCACATGAGCATCCCACTCTTACAGCCAGCTCGGTACACATGCTGATAGGGTTGGTTTCGTGCAAAAAACTTCCGAAAAATTTTGCGTGAACAGTTTTTCTAAAAGAATTAAAAAAATATATATATATACATATATATATATAAAACAAAATAAAATAAATAATAATTTTTATTTATTCCGAAAAGAGTTCCGGAAACACTTAAGTTTCTCCCGAAAATGTAAGGAATCAAAAAAAAAAAGGAGCATGCAAGCCAAAAATGGCCGAGCTGGACGGTCAACATGCTGCCTGCCGTCCAGCTCGGTATAGAATGCTGTCCAAAGTCAGCATTCAGCACATGAACGTCCATCCCTTGCAGCCAGCTCGAGTTGGTTTCGCACGAAAAAACTTCTGAAAAACTTTTCATTAACAACTCTTCGGAAAACCTTTTACGAAAACTTTAGAAAAAATAAACATGAACAGTTTTTTGGAAAAAATTTACAAAATAGTTAGGACATGAACAGTATTCCAAAAAAATATTCCGTGAAAAAATTAGCTCAAACAGTTTTTTGGAAGAACCTCTATGGAAAAACTCAACTTAAACAGTTTTGTTGGAAGAATCTCTATGGAAAAACTTAACTTAAACAGTTTTTCGAAAAGACAATTCTAAATCCTTATACGTGTTGCACTCTTTTCCTTTACTACGTTTTTTCTCAAAGGGTTTTTCTTAGTAAAAGGTTTTTAATGAGGCAACATCCCAAACGTATCCACAAACCTATCCTCACTTCGTATGCAAAACACTTAAGTTCCAACAGTCCTTAAACGCACAAACAACATCTAGCTTTCCTTCAGCAAACAGCTTGGTCTTCTCTTCCATCTTGCGAACAGCCCAAGAGACGCTTCAATCCAATCTCGATCAACTCGGAAGATGAACTCGCTCAGTCCCGAAATGTGGGGATCAGAATATTTGAGCTCCTTAATATCGAAAAAGAGTCTTCATATTTAGATATGAGTTCGGAGAGAGTTCGTTTTGAACTATTTCATCGATAAATTTACGAAAAAAGTATGAAATAATGTCTTTCGAAAGTTTTTCCGATAAACCGATGAAGTCACGATTCAATAGACGATCAGCTGGACGAAACAAGGAGAGCCAGCTCGGTATTAAGACAAGCCAATGATACCGAGCTGACTGACATTCTATCAGCATGTTTGGCTAATCCTTTCGTCTTTTGAATGATTCTTCCGGAAAACCTATAAAGCCGCGATTCATCGAATAAAGGACGATCGGCTGGACAAAAAAAGTACAGCCAGATCAGTATCAAGACCTGCCAATGATACCGAGCTGACTGAAATCTTATCAGCACGTTTGGCCGATCTCTTCATCCTTTGAACGATTCCTTCGATAAACCGATGAAAGTTACGATTTTTCGAGTAAAAGGCAACCAACTAAGCATGGAGGACAGCCAGCTCAGTATTTTGGGCAGCCAATTATACCGAGCTGATTGACATATTCAGCTGGTTGCATGTCTTGCCAAGCATGTACCACAGAGCGTCAATCTGGACAGCACGGAGCAGCCAGCTTGGTACCAAGATACCGAGCTGGCTGTCATGATGCACTGAGCTCGGTATCATCCTCCCTATTTGATACCAAGCTGGTCAGCATGATGCGTTTAGCTCGGTTTTTTCCTTCCCTTCCTGAAAACCGAGTTGGCTGACACTTTCCGAGAGTTCCGAGTTGAAAAGGACATACGTTAAGTAATCGAGATGTATCTTCCGAACCACAAGTCTTCTGCACATTAAACCACTTGGAAAATGTTTTCAACTCAATTATGAAGCTCCTGGAAGAAGAATCAGATCAAACGGAGTTCATACGAGGAAGTTATGCCATCCACAAGTTGGGCGTTGTAGCCAGCTCGGTAACGAACTGCATGGAGCAATCAGCTCGGTCTCTCCCTCACTCAGGATACCGAGCTGGTCGACATATGACAGTTAGCTCGGTAAAATCCTCCCTCCTGGATACCGAGCTGGATGACAGCCTTCAGTATACCGAGCTGGACGCATCCCACGAGTTATCGGAAGGACTCCTCTCATCCTGGATACCAAGCTTGTCAGCATGATGGGTTTGGAAGCAGACCAGCTCCGTTCTTTTTCTCACCAAGGATGACCGAGCTGGGTGACACCTTTCCGTTCCGTCTCATTTCGGTTCGTTCTTCGTCTTCAGGGTCTTTTTGAAAGCATACCGATGTTTTCGTAAGTTTCTCGAAACATCGCGATGTTTCGTCTATCAAAGACAACAGAAATGTTAACTTAAAGCAAACCGGAGAAAACCACTGAACCAAAAGACGAGGGATAGAATTTGCCTATCAAGGAATCTCAGACAAAGATATTGGGGACAGCTGAAGGATATCATGAGAAAAAGATATGTGCCTCACAGCCTATATCAACCGAGCAAAACAAATCTGAACTTAACCTAACACCAAGGTAAGTATTCTGTTCCTAATAAAACTCCTTTTGAACTGACCAGCTACAAGTGTAAAGGCAGGAAATACTTTGATAAGAGCCATCCATGGAGAAAGGCTTCAACAGCATTGAGTTCAAGGCATGAAAAGCTTGTTGTACAAGCAAGCAGCAAGAGAAACTCACCAAAGGAGCAACAGCCAAATCTGAGCCCAACGAGGCCACTCCAACCGCAGGTAATTGATGCAGGTTTAGGGCGTGGCTTGGAGCAACAACATTCAGAGATCAAAATTTGTCAGCATGCTCCTAAGAAGGATGAAGTTGTCACCAACTTCATATCAATCCAAGAAGATCCACCAGATCATATGATTAAGTCATGTACCATGGCACCTACAAACAAAGAACATAACACAAGTTCTGGTCAGGTAAGAAATACCCTGCCCACGTCTGTTCTTAATGATTTTAATAATGAGATGCTGAGTTTGATACGTCCAAAAGATTCTGAAGGAAACTTAGCTTTGGTAGAAACATCATTAGAAAAGAAAACAGAATTGCCTAAAAACAGTGATAATTTAGTTCAATCTGATTCGCTGCATTCCACTACTAGTATCACGCCCTTTTCTTTGTCAGAAGGTCTTGATACAGGGCTTAAAAGGATGGACAAAGGAGAGACAGTCCAAATCCTTGTACAGCTAGTTGAAGCTAACAATGTAAGAACAAGTATCCCATGGTCTATTCTTACTCTTTCATGGTCAGATATAATACACTTGTTCTTGCCATCAGGATTATATGCAGGTACAAATTCAGAGATAGAGTGCAAGGCAAAGGAGTTTGTAACAAGCAGGCAAGAACCGGCCACAATCAAGCAGCCAAAGAGGCAAGAGCTTCAACCAGCAAATTCAGAAGCTAAGCTATGTGTTTTCTGGTTTTAGGGGATGCGAATAGACTACGGCTTTCCTCTCCGTTTTTTCGACGTTTGAAACACTTTACAATCTCGTCTAGTGGTATGCTATACTGTGTTTCCAAGATGTTGAGACCAGTGTGCCATGGTCGGCGCTTACAGGGTTAGTGAATTTGCAATGAGGATTAAGGCAGTGCCAGTCTTTTAACATGCTGGCATTCCCCTCACAAAGTCAAACCTAAGAACATCGTCCAGGATATACCTCTCATATGTTAAGCTAGGATATACTTACCCTTTTCTTATATAGCGCACTGTTTTATCTGTGCACGGATGTAGTTGAACCTCTGGCCGTCCTGGGCATTGGCTAGGTTGTTAGAGGACAGTAAAAGAAGAAGTGCTTGTCGTGGCCAGCAACAAGCAAGTTTGAAAAGTGTTAGATTGCGCAAATCGTTTTTGAAATCGTATAAGTAAGTGTTGCAGAATGTTTTGGAATTTCTTAGGAAATATTGATGCTTGAACTCGTTTAGAGGTAGAGTCTTCCAGAATGTTTTGGAAAAACTTCAGTGTCAGAGCATTTTTCGAGTGTAGGAATGGTCTATGTATACACTCCCACTCCCCCGATTTTTTTTTTGTTTTGGTTTGAAGTAGCTTGACTTATCATGAGATAAACTGCCTACGTACCCCAATTCTAGGGTATAAAGCCGATTCATAGTTCGTTTTGAGTGGAGTGGTAGTACTTCTTGAGGTGCATCACATTCCAGCTTCGGATGACCTGAGAGTCATCGTCGTAGGCGAGTTCGTATGCTCCTGGCCTGACGACTTTTGTGATTCTGTATGGCCCTTCCCTGTTTGCGCCTATTTTCTCAACGTTCTTTTCCTGGGTCTTTTGAAAGACCTTCTGTAAAACGAGATCGCCTTCTTTGAACCTCCGATTACGAACTTTTGAATTGTAGTATTTGATGGCTGCTTGCTGATACCTTTGCATTCGGATCATCGCTTGATCACTCCTTTCGTTGATGAGATCGAGTTCATCCAGGAGCATTGCCTGATTGATTTCTTCTCGTTCGGGAAGTAAATTTCGGCAAACTCCGGGAAACTCGACTTCTGGGGGAATTATGCACTCCATCCATAGATTAATGTGAAGGGAGTTTCTGCAGTTGCTTTTCTAGGTGTTGTCCAGTGTGACCAGAACACACCTTCGAGTTCATCAGCCCATCTTCCCGTCTTTTCGTCCTGCCCTTTCTTTAATCCGTCGAGAATTGTATTTTTGACTGCTTCTGCTTGGCCATTGTCTTGTGGATACCTCGGAGTGGAGAAACTCAGACGGATCTTCCACTTTCCGCAGAATGACACGAAACGGTTTGAGATGAATTGTGAACCATTGTCGGTTATAATTTCGTATGGAACTCCATGTCTACAGATGATGTTCTTCCATACAAAATGTTCGACCTGGGCCTCTTTTATGCTAGCATAGGAGTCTGCTTCTATCCATTTGGAGAAGTAATCCGTTAGGACGAGCAGGTACTGCTTTTACTTAGATTTGTGCATCGGTCCGACGATGTCCATTGACCAATGCATGAATGGGTATGGTGAGGATATCGACGAAATTATTTCGGCCAGTTGGCGGATTGTTAGAGCGTGGGGTTGAAATTTCTCGCAGTTTTTCGTGAATTTCTCGCAATCTTTGATCATTGTCGGCCAGAAGTATCCATACCTTTTGATCTTGATGGCGAGTGCCCTTTCTCTAGAGTGGTATCCACATGACCCGCTATGAACTTCATGCATGATTTTTTGGGCTTATTCCCCTTCCACAGAGTTCGTAAGGGGGCTAGAATGTCTCCACTTAAGGAGTTTTCCGTCCAAGAGGACGAAGCGTGCTGCTTGTGCTCTCAGTTTTTGTGCTGCCCATTTTTCAGTGGGGAACTTTCCGTCTGTGATGTAGCGGTGAATTCTCTCCATCCATTCTTGGTCGCAACCAAACTCTCCCCTTTCGGTTTACGAGTCGGTGCCAATGGTTTGAGCCGGGTCTGATTCATCCGCCTCCATCAGATCCTCGGAAATTTCTTCTTCTAGATCTTCTTGGATAAGCGTGATTATATCGGGTGGTCCAATACTTTGATGTTCTACGAACTACACCAGAATAATCCTGCTTTGCCTTTGAGTCGAAGTCGATGCCAAGGCAGCTAGAGCGTCGACAGGCGCATTTTCGCCTCGAGGGGTTCTAATCAGCTTAAATTCTTTGAACTGCTTGGCGATGTTTTGGACGACTTTGAGATAAGCCTCCATTTATCTCTGGTTTCGTATTCTCCACTGAATTGGTTTGCAACCGGCTGAGAATCGCAGAATGCATGGATGTTTTAGACCTTGATACCGTGGGCGAGCCTTAGCCCAGCAATCAGGGCTTCGTACTCGGCCTTGTTGTTGGATGCTGAGAAGTTGAGTCAGAATGATTGCTCTAGGATATCTCCTGTGGGCAAAGTCTGACAGATCCCAACCCCGGGCCCTTCTTCGAAAAAGATCCATCCACATGAAGGATCCAAGTTGTGTTCACCGATTTCTCGCTACTTCCTTTGGGGGGAAGTTCGTTTAGAAAATCGGCCAGTACTTTGGACTTTACGTACGTATGTTCTAGACCGATATTTAATATCGTATTCTCTGAACTCGACCGCCCACTTTGCCAAGCGTCCCGAAAGACTTGGGCTATGCAGGATAGTCCTGAGCGGAAATATTATGAGGACCACGATTGTGTGTGACTGAAAGTAGGGTCTGAGCTTTCGAGCAGACGTTACTACTGATAGTGCTAGCTTTTTCATCTAAGGGTAGTGAATCTTGGCATCCGTGAGAGTTTGGCTCACGTAGAATACCGGTCTCTGCTCTCCTCTCTCCTCCCAGATAAAAATTCCACTCACCGCGGTCAGATAGACGACGGTTCAGAGGAACAAAGGTTCTCCTACCACTGGTCTAGCAAGTACTGATGGGCTTGCTAGGTAGGATTTGAGCTGTTGGAAAGCTTCTTTGTACTTTTATGTCCAGTCCAACTTCATATTTCCTCTCAACATGTCGTAAAAGGGCAGGAATTTGTCCGTTGATCGAGAAATGAAGCGATTAAGTGCTGCTACTCGTCCTGTTAGCCTTTGGACTTCTGTTTTCGTTTTCAGAGAAGCCATGTTGATCAGTGCGTCGATCTTTCTGGGGTTCGCTTCGGTTCCCCGATGAGTGACCAGGTAACCAAGGAATTCTCCCGAGGCGACCGCCAATCAGCTCGGCATCATGCTCGTCCGACTCGGCCGAAATTTCCCATCCATTGTTTCCATACCAAAATTTTTGAAAAACTTATCCTAAACAGTTTTTTTCGGAAAAACTTATATATATATATATATATATATATCGAAAAACTTATCCTGAACAGTTTTTTCGGAAAAATCTTTTGCGCAGACTTTTGGAAAACTTAACCCAAATAGTTATTTCAAAAAAAAAAAAAACTGAGCTCATTCCCCGACTAGATGACATGCTGGATGAGCTCAGTGGTGCAACCGTGCTCTCAAAGATGGACCTCAAGAGTGGCTACCACCAGGTCAGAATGAAGGAGTGAGATGACTGGAAGACAGCCTTCAAGACCAAACGTGGTTTGTAGGAATGGCTTGTCATGCCATTTGTCCTCACCAATGCTCCTAGCACCTTCATGAGACTCATGAACCATGTCCTCAGGACTTACATCTGTAAGTTTGTAGTGGTATATTTTGATGATATCTTGATATACAGCACTAGCCTAGAGGAACATCTCCGTCACCTTGAACAGGTTTTACAAACACTTAGGCTGGAAAACTTATATGCCAATCTAAAGAAATGCATCTTTTGCACTGATCAGCTTGTGTTTTTAGGATTTGTTATAAATTCTCAGGGTCTAAAGGTGGATGAAGAAAAGATCAAAGCCATCCAGGATTGGCCCACACCAACGACCATCGGCCATAGCATCCCCACTCACCTCGGTGATCAAGAAGAATGTTGCATTCCAATAGAGGCCTAGCCAAGAAGAAGCTTTCAGAAAGCTTAAGGACTGCCTTATTCATGCCCCAGTATTGGTCTTTCCTGATTTTAATAAAACATTTGAGGTTGAATGTGATGCCTCAGGAACAGGAATCGGAGCTGTGCTGACCCAAGGAGGCAAACCAGTAGCCTACTTCAGTGAGAACCTGACCGGAGCAACCCTCAGTTACCCAACCTACGACCAGTAGCTGTATGCACTCGTCCGGTCCTTAGAAACTTGGCAGCACTATCTTTTGTCCAAGGAGTTTGTGATCCATACCTATCACGAGACACTAAAGTACCTGAGAGGACATACCACATTGAAGAAACGACATGCCAGGTGGTTGGAATTCATTGAGACATTTCCTTATGTCATCAAATACAAGAAGGGGCAGGAGAACATTGTAGCAGATGCCCTGTCCTGGCGCCATGCACTTATCACCACAATGGAAGCCAAAATCATGGGGTTTGATCATCTCAAGGAGCTCCCGACTTTGGAGATCTTTTCAGACAATGTGGCCGAGGGACTTTTGGACCATATTTTTTGCACAATGGTTTTCTTTTCAGGGACAAACGTCTGTGCATTCCAAGGAGTTCAATGAGAGAGTTGATTGTAGGAGAAGCCCACGGAGGAGGCTTGATGGGATATTTTGGAGTTGCCAAAACCAAAAGCATCCTCACCGAGCATTTCTTCTGGCCTCACCTCAAGAGAGATGTGGAGCGTTTCTGCTCTAAATGCACGACCTGCCTAAATGCCAAGTCCAGGTCACATCCCCACTGTCTCTATTTACTTTTGCCTATTCCTAACATGCCTTGGGTGGATGTATCTATGGATTTTGTCTTAGGTTTGCCCGTGGTCAAGCACTAAGACTCTGTGCTCATGGTGGTCGACAGATTTTCAAAGATGGCTCAATTTATACCATGGAGCAAGACCAACGACGCATCCAAATTGTTGACCTGTTTTTCAAAGAGGTTGTGCGCCTGTACGGACTGCCGCAGACCATTGTATCATATAGTGATCCAAAGTCCCTAGGGCACATTTGGCGTACACTGTGGAAGAAGTTGGGGACCACGCTGTTGTACTCCACGTCTTGTCACCCCCAGACCGATGGACAGACTGAGGTTGTCAACAGGACCCTGACCACCCTTTTAAGGGGTACCATCGGTAACAATCAAAAGAACTGGCTTGATTGTATTCTTTATGTTGAATTTGCTTATAACCGGGCCACCCAGTCTACTACTAAGCTCTCGCCATTCGAGTTTGTATATGGTTTTAAGCCGCAGGTTCCTTTGGACTTGGTGCACCTACCCCCAGAAGAACAGCTGAGCCAGGATGGTGTGACCAAAGCAGAGATCGTGAAGAAGACATATGCCAAAGTACGCGCACAGATGGAGCAGAGGAATGAGAAGATTAAGGCCAAAGCAGATAAGAGCCACATAGAGGTTCATTTCAAACCAGGAGATTTGGTGTGGTTGTATCTACGCAACCGTTTGAAAAGGAGAGGAAGTCAAAACTAGCTCCCCGAGGTGCAAGACCCTTCAAAGTCGTAAAGAGGATCAACGAAAATGCCTATCAGCTAGACCTCCGAGGTGAGTATGAAGTATCTTCAACTTTTAATGTGTCTGACTTGCTTCCTTATGATGCAGGTAAAGCTGTTCTAAGGTCAGAACCTTCACAAGGGGGAGAGGATGATGAGATCCCACAACCGGACCCAACCGAGACGATCCTAAGGTCACTGAGCATACCGAGCATGCATCAACGACCGCGGACCAGATCGGGCCAAAGAACCATGACCGAAGACTTTAATCGGGCCACCGAAGGACTTCTAGGCCGAATGGAGGTTCATGGTCTCATAAACCAGTTGTCGGGCTTAACCATCAATGTGGATCACGGACCGCAGCCCATGACCATCTCGTGCCGAACCGGATCAAGTCAATAGCACCACCCCATGAAGAATGGCCCAGCAAGCTTGTCCGTCTTCAGCATTCAGCCTGTGAAAGACTAAAGACGTATGGAGACAAAGCATAGTCCAAGTTCATGTCATCATTGCCGAGCAACCAAATAGGGTAAGCATTTCGATATGATTATACGCGGACTAATGAGTTCCTTTTATGTTTCTTTTGGTTTAAATTCCTTTTGTTATTTTCGGCAATATGTTCTGTCATTTATTTCTTTTACCGTTGTAATCTGTTTCAAGTTCCCTAGAAGGGCAAAGCTGCGTCGGCTGCCTTTATAAGGCCCCTCTATGCAGCCGTGTATCATTAGACTTTGATTAATAAAAACCAGCGTATTCTCTTAAAACGAGTATATCTTGCCTTAGCCAAAAACCAGGTTTTTGCCTTAGGTGTTATCGATCTTATCAAACTCCTTCCACCGAGTTTGTGGTGATCTTCGATCCCCTGCTTATAAAGGATAGAAATCAGTGAGGCTACTAGCAGTCATGGAACTGGAAGAGAATCGTAGGGAGCGTCAAAGGTTATGGATGGCCTTTTATATATCAAAACTGTGAGGAAGTAACTATTGCCCCAACGGTTTTTGTCGAGCAAAACGGTTTCTGTCTCGACCGAACATCATGTCTTGAAGAATGGTACGGTGAAGAATGAATTTGGTCCAAGTGAAAGAGTAATCTAGTCAGAGATTCAAGAGTTGCTCCAATGCGGGCAGCGTGCGAGCATGCGCGGTACGATTAGACATTGTGTTGCTGAGAAAAATTGGATTATGTTGTATCATGCTCTAAGAAAGCAAGAGATGGTGTTTTGCCTTGAATACTTGAAGATCATATCTGTACGAGGTGACGGAATGGACAGGTGCGGAGTAGGCCTACAAATGGTGGTTTCAACTGGTTTTGTGGAAGTCAAATGGTGGTATCGTACAAATGGTGATGTTTACTGGCTGGATGGAGATCAAATGGTGGTAATATCAATTGGAGAAAGGGAAGTGAAATGGTGGTGCATCAGGCTTAGCCTTTACAAATGATAATGTTAACAGATGGTGTATGAAGATCTTGAGCTGAGGAGGATATGGCAAGATCCTGTAAGGATGGGAGAAGACAAAGACAATAAAGCAGATAGTTGTGAAGATATGATTCAGTGATCGTGTTGCCAAGCAAGAGCGGTATGGAAATAGTTGGGTTGAGTAAATGGTGATACCGGTCCGGGCAAATTGATACGACCCTCAGTCCGTAGGTGAAATTCGGAGGATGCAAGAAATGATGGGGACGCAGTACCGTGCTATGTGGACACGGTGGTGAGGTATCGGGACGCGGTACGATTGCTTGGGACGCGGCACGGGTCACTCGGGACGCAGTGGTGACAGTGTCGAGACACAGGGTGAGGTTATCAGGACGCGGTAGTGATGGAGTTTGGACACGGGGAGTCTCTCGAGACATGGCACGATGACTCGGGACGCGATGCGGAAGGCTAGGGACGCAAGGGTGGTGTTAGCGAGACGCGATCGGGAATCGGAAGACATCTCGATGATTCAAGACACAGCACGGTGATATCCGGGACACGGTACGGTGACTTCGGGACGTGGTACGAGATGCATCTCGATGATTTCCAAAAGTTCGGAAATCACGATTTCTCGATCGGCTGGCCATCTGGCACTGTCCGATAAGCTAGAAATGATGGGGGCAACGAACCAGAATTGGGTCTCTTTCCCGAGAGTGCATTAAAATCAAACGTGGTCATCAAATCTTCCTCAAGCTGTTCAAGTACTTCTTTAATTTTCTCACTTCAAATGAAAGGAACTCCTTTTCCTTTGTGATCACCATAGGTTGAGGTTATTTTCCAAGAACCAGAACCTTCTCCAAATCTCTCGTTCTGAGACATGATGTCCCACAAACCTGATTTCTAGCTTCCGAAAAAATATAAATTATGCTTACCACACTTAGCATATGATTTTCTGACTTATTCATCTCTCCGAAACTTCCAGCAACACTCTTTCTGGTAATCATCTTGGATCCTTCCCTCCATCAAATCCTCCAAGGGGCTTTCAACTCTACCAACTCCGCTAGGACCATCTGATATGGCATCCAAACTACTGACGCAGGTTATGATCCCATCTTCATAGTAAACTGATTCTTCGGGGGTAAAATAACTTCATCAAGGAATTGAACAATTACCCATACTCCTCTACCACAGGAATATCTTCCACTATAACCTCTTCCTCCATTCCTTCTTCGACCGCCTGAGTAGCAATTGAATACACCTCCTTGTATTCTAATTGCATTTCTACTAATGAAGCCAATAATATGAACACCTCCACACTAAGAATGATTCCATATACTCTGCTTTAACTCCGTCTTGGCTACTACTCCGCATAATCAGTCAGTCTTGGCCTTCAATACACTTGGCCAACTGTCCCGTCTTCCAATCACCTTATTAATCCCTCTTGGATTCTTCAGCTACCCTTCACACCCGTGATCCATTTCCTTCCATTCCAGCTGAGGTTTCCTACCACTAGGTCACCTATATACCTTAACCATCAGCTCTCAAGCTGAATGGTTCCGATTTAGATTTGGTTGCTAAAGCTAGGTCTCTACTAGACTCTCATTACAAACCCTATCTGATACGACCCTAGGACTGTGGGTGGTGAATGGAGTGGTGGGGACGCGGTAAGAGACTATCGGGATGCAGTATGAGAATTATCGGGACGCGGCTCGGTATCCTCGGGACGCGTTGGTGTCAGTACCGGGATGCGGTGAGGGTGGAGTCGGGATGCGGTAAGGGTAAGGGCGGAGTCGGGACGCGGTGAGGTCTCTTGGGACGTGGCACTATGGATCGGGACGCGATACAAAAGGCTCGGGACGCGGGGGGTGGTGTCAGCGAGACACGGCATGATGGATTGAGACGCGGGTGGTGATGTCGGGACGCGGGTGGTGATGTCAGGACACGGCTGTGACCGGATCGGCACGCGGGGAGATGGTAGCGAGACGCGATCGGATATCGAAGACGGCTCGATGACAGGAGACGCAGCACGGTGATCTCCGGGACGCGGTACGGTGACTTCAGAACGCGGTACAGGACGCGTCTAGATGATTTACGAAAGTTCAGAAATCATGATTTCTCAATCGGCTAGCCGTCCGGCATTTTCCGATGAGTTAGAAACGATGGGGCAACGAAATGGGGATCGAAGATCGCCACAAACTCGGTGGAAGGAGTTTGATATGATCGATAACACCTGAAGGCACAAATCCAGTTTTTGGCTAAGGCAAAGGATATACTCTTAAGAGAATAGGCTGGTTTTTATTAATCGAAGTCTGAAAAAATACAAGACTGCATAGAGGGGCCTTATAAAGATAGCCAATGCAGTTGTTGTCCTTCATGGAGACTTGAAACAAATACAATGGTACAAAAATTAAATGGCAGAATACTCTTGCCAGAAATAACTAAAAGACTTTAAAACAATGTATAACATAAATGGAAACTCCATTAGTCCGCAAATAATCGTATTGAAAACTTACCTTAACTGGTTGCTCGGCATGAATGTGGACTAGGTGGTGTTTCGGTGCATCTTCAGTCTCTCGCGGGCTGGATGCTGAAAACGGAGAAGCTTGCTGGGCCGTTCTTCATGGACTTGTCCACTTGACTTGGTCCGGCTCGGTATGAGATGGTCATGGGCTCTGGTCCGTGATTCAGTTTGATGTCTAAGCCCAAAAACTGGTCCATGACTCCACGAACCTCCATCTGACTTAGAAGTCCCTCGGTAGCTCGGTTAAAGTCTTCGATCTTGTCCACGGTCGATGATTCATGCTCGGTATGTTCGGTGGCCTAATGATCGTCCTGGTTGAGTCCGGTTATGGGATATCATCATCCTCTCCCCCTTGTGAAGGTTCTGACCTCAGAACAGCATCGCCTGCATCATATGGGAGAAAGTCAGAAACATTAAAGGTGGGTGAAACTTCATACTCACCTTGGAGGTCTAGCTGGTAGGCGTTGTCATTGATCCTTTGAATGACTTGTATGGTCCTGCGCCACGGGAGCTAATTTTGACTTCCTCTCCTTTTCGAACCGATCCTTGCGCAGATGTAACCACACCAAATCCCCTGGTTCGAAATGGACTTCCCTTCGGCCCTTGTCTGCCTTGGCCTTAATCTTCTCATTCCTCTGCTCAATCTATGCGCGGACTTTGGCATATGTCTTCTTCACGAATTCTGCTTTAGTCACACCATCCTGGCTCAGCTGTTCTTCCGGGGGTAGGTGCACCAAGTCCAAAGGAACCTGCGGCTTAAAACGATACACAATCTCGAATGGCGAGAGCTTAGTAGTAGAGTGGGTGGCCCGGTTATAAGCAAATTCAACATATGGAATGCAATCAAGCCAATTCTTTTGATTGTTACCGATGGTGGCCCTTAACAGGGTGGTTAAGGTTCTGTTGACACCCTCGGTCTGTCCATGGGTCTGGGGGTGTCAGAACGTGGAAAATAATAGCTTGGTCCCCAGTTTCTTCCACAATGTATGCCAGAAATGCCCTAGGAACTTGGGGTCCTTATCTGACACGATGGTCTGTGGCAGTCCGTGTAGGCGCACCACTTCTTTGAAGAACAGGTCAGGAATCTGAGATGCATCGTTGATCTTGCTACATGGCAGAAAGTGAGTCATCTTTGAAAATCTGTCGACCACCACGAGCACAGAGTCCTTGTGCTTGACCACGGGTAAACCTAAGACAAAATTCGTAGATACATCCACCCAAAGCATGTTAGGAATAGGCAAAGGTAAATAGAGTCCGTGGGGATGTGACCTGGACTTGGCATTTAGGCAGGTCGTGCATCTAGAGCAGAAACGCTCCACATCTCTCCTGAGGTGAGGCCAGAAGAAATGCTCGGTCAGGATGCTTTTGGTTTTGGCAACTCCAAAATGTCTCAACAGGCCTCCTCCGTGAGCTTCTCCTACAATCAACTCCCTCATTGAACTCCTTGGAATGCACAATCGTTTGTCCCTGAAAAGAAATCCATTGTGCAAGTAGTATGGTCCAAAGGTCCCTCGGCCACATTGTCTGAAAAGGTCTCCAAAGTCGGGGTCCTCCTCATATAACTCCTTGAGATGGTCAAACCCCATGATTTTGGCCTCCATTGTTGTGATGAGTGCATGGCGCCGGGACAGGGCATCTGCTACAATGTTCTCCTTTCCCTTCATGTATTTGATGAAATAAGGGAAGGTTTCAGTGAACTCCAACCATCTGGCATGCCTCTTCTTCAGCGTGGTCTGTCCTGTCAGGTACTTTAGAGTCTCATGGTCGGTATGGATCACAAACTCCTTGGACAAAAGATAGTGCTGCCATGTTTCTAATGACCGGACAAGTGCATACAGCTCCTGGTCGTAGGTTGGATTATTGAGGGTTGCTCCGGTCAGCTTCTCACTGAAGTAAGCTACTTTTTTGCCTCCTTGGGTCAGCACAGCTCCGATTCCTGTTCCTGAGGCATCACATTCAACCTCAAATGTTTTATTAAAATCAGGAAGGACCAATATCGAGGCATGAACAAGGCAGTCCTTAAGCTTTCTGAAAGCTTCTTCTTGGCAAGGCCCCAATTGGAATGCAACATTCTTTTTCATCACCAAGGTGAGTGGGGCTGCTATGGTGCTAAAATATCTGCGAAACGGCGGTAGAAGCTAGCTAGGTGATGGAAGCTCTGGACATGGCCGATGGTCGTTGGTGTGGGCCACTCCTGGATGGTTTTAATCTTCTCCTCATCCACCTTTAGACCCTGAGAACTCATAACACAAGCTGATCAGTGCGGAAAATGCATTTCTTGAGATAGGCATATAGGTTTTCCAGCCTTAGTGTTTCTAAAACCTGTTCAAGATGACCGAAATGTTCCTCTAGGCTAGTGTTATATATCAAGATATCATCAAAATATACCACTACAAACTTACAGATGTAAGCCCTGAGGACATGGTTCATGAGTCTCATGAAGGTGCTATGGGCGTTGGTGAGGCCAAATGGCATGACAAACCATTCATATAAACCACGTTTGGTCTTGAATGCTGTATTCTATTCATCTCCCTCCTTCATTCTGACCTGGTGGTAGCCACTCTTGAGGTCCACCTTTGAGAACACGGTTGCACCACTGAGCTCATCTAGCATGTCATCTAGTCGGGGAATGGGGTGCCGGTATTTGACCGTGATGTTCTTGATGGCCCTGCAGTCAACACACATCCTCCAAGAACCATCTTTCTTTGGAACCAACAGGACTGGTACGGCGCAGGGGCTGAGGCTCTCTCGAATGTAGCCCTTGCTCATGAGGTCGTGGACTTGTTTCTCGAGTTCCTTGGCCTCCTCGGGGTTCACACGGTACGCGGGACGGTTGGGAAGTAAGGCTCCGGGGACTAGGTCAATCTGGTGCTCGATCCCTTGGATGGGTGGCAGACCGGTGGGAATGTCGTCGGGAAACACGTCCTGGAAGGTGTCTAGGAGCTGCTTGATGCTCTCTGGGTGGTTTGGTTCGTCAGTCCCTGAAAAATACCCCTCTCGGAAGATCATGAGTAGCACGGGACACTTCATTTCTAAGGACTTAATAATCCTGCTTGGTGTGATATAAAGGGAAGTTTTATCAGATTTATTTACCTTGGCACCTTTGTCCATTGCCTTTTGTAAGTCATGGACTTCTTGTGGGGAAAGTGGATCCAAGTTTTGTTTCTTACTGTGCTGTATGAAACTATAAACATTGGACCGGCCATTGTGGAGTGTCTCCTTGTCAAATTGCCATGGCCGGCCAAGGAGAATGTGTCCAGCCTTCATTGGCACAACATCACACAAGACTTGGTCGGAATATTTGCCAATGCTGAAGGGAAACTCCATTTGCTCATTGATGCGTAGCTCGGTGTCATCATTGAGCCATCTTAGTCGGTACGGCCTGGGCTGTTTGGTCTACTTGAATCCAAGCCTATTAATAAGGTCGGGATAGGGATTTGATAAGAAAAGAGAAAAGATAGAAGAAGTA
>OVBI01002655.1:0-18062 GCA_900406495.1 Sisymbrium altissimum | reverse complement strand
TATATATATATACGTGTTCAAATCTGATTGACTAATTTAACACACATATCACAATCTTATTAATTATTAACTTTGATATATAAAATTTTATATAGTAAAAAGTGATTTACATAGCAACACAGTTTTAAGACTTTTGTTTCACAATAAGACACTTAGAACAATAAGACACTTAGAAAAGAGAAGACATTTATTGTGTATGCAAAGACCAAAACACCCCTAACTAAGTGCACCGATTGTTTCTAAAATGGTTTTGATTGAGCTTTAGATGTACTAAAGAAATATATAATTTAGATAAATAAAATAGTTCTCTGGGTTTAATATCTACCACATATCTTAATTTCGAATCAACTTTTTAACTTCTTAACTTACACATTATCTCTTTCCTCGGGTCTATAAAAGTAAACAGAGAGAGTTGAAACCACATCTTACCGAAACCCTAAAGTTGCTCTGAACACCCTAAACTGAATCAAAACGGTAAATCTATTCATTTATCCAACCATTCTGTTTCTTGGTATCGCTATGTCAGGTTAGTTGTTGTGTTTAATTTGATTTTATTGGTTTGTACTTTCGTCTATTTCATCGCATTGATTGGTTTTTTTTCTGGATTTGGGTTGCGGATAACGGCGACTGTGACTTGAAGCTGCCAGAAAGGCTGTTCGTGACTGGCAGATATCCGAATGGGAGGTTGAATTTCTATTCGAATATCGACATTATATTTTTCTTAAGGCAGCAGTTGCAAAGCACTAAAGATCTAGAGATAATCTGTCGGTTGCTGTTTAGAAAGCTATTTGAGCTCGATGCTGTTAAGTGTGAAATTTCTTGCAAGCTTATCCACACACTCTTGTCTAGATAGTGTCTGATGAATAAAAGTTTTGTGCTATGGACGGTGTTTCGTGGAATCCCATTAAGATTTTCGCTTGCTGAGTTTGAGGCTTTGACTGGACTTCCTTGTGGCGAATTCCAGGAAGCTTACAAGTACGAGTACCAACTCCCACCTAAAGATGATTCCAATGTATATTGGCAAAAGTTTATTGGTCCGGATAAGCAAATGAGTTTAGCTAACATTGCAGAGATGATAGAATTGGAGCCAAACATGCCTAGTTGGAGAAGGATTCAGCTGGCTTTAATACTTATTGTCGATGGAGTATTGATTGCATCTACACAGCACCTGAAGCCATCCACTAAGTATGTGAAGCTTCTTTAAGATCTTGACACCTTTTTGTCTTTTAATAGGGGCAGGGAGTCTTTTTTTGTGGACTATAAGTTTTATGAGGTCAGCAAAGAAAATCATTGGCAAGTGTGAGGATCCAGTTGGTACATACCATGACCATATGCGGCACGCATCTTTTTTTGCCTACATGGTTTTCCCCTCGTCTTGTAGTTGCTTGCGTTGGATGCAATTCCTGTCCTTCGAGCCAATTCAGGTGGTAGAAGGCTTCATGTTAAGCTTCTTGAGTTTCATGAAGAGAAGCTTCCTAAAAGCACAGGACTAAGCATGAATGAGTTTGTGGATGCGGAATTTGATATTAAGGTAAAAAAAGTTTCTAAGACACACATTTGTCATTTGGACGTTGATTGTAGCACATTTGTTATCTGGACATTGAATGTTTTAGTTTTGTGGAAAAAGTTTTATGTGGTGTTGGGGTAAGCTATTTTATGGCTACATTTATTAATCTTGTCCAGGTGTAGTTGACTGTCAAAGTTATTATGGATGTCGAAGTGCCCGAGGTGAAAGGTTGGAGAGAATAATATAATGAAATAAGGGATAAGAAGGTGGAGTACCTCGAGTAACTAATTACTTCTGGACACATGTTTAAGAAGAATGAGTGGCCTGGTGGTGACGCCTTCTAGCCACTCTCCGATCAAAAAAAGAAAAAGAAAGTTGTTCAGAAGAGGAAAGGTAAAGGAAGGGTAGGTGTTGATAAGAATCGTTCTACTATTAGGTATTGACCACGTGGATGTTGTTGGTGGTGACCACGAGTGTGGGTGAGGCTGGTGTCCATGGAGCTTTTGTGGTGTACACGTGGATGGAAATGGCTGGTCCAGTAGGAGGGTAGTTGATTAACGGGAATGGGAGTGGTTCTTCTTATAGGGAACATTGGAAACATCTCCGACGACGACTCAGCCGTCTAATGCGACGCTGGTGATGCATGAGTAAACTCTACAACCGGTGGAAGTTATAGGTGTGTCATAGCGTATCTCAGCAGCATTAGAACCGCCTTCAGGATCATCTAGCAATAGTTCTCAGAATTTGTGGTTGTACCCATGTGGATGATATAGATATCTTCCTCATTTATCTCTTTGTCGGCGACTAGTTCTGATTTAGTGTCTTCGTCATTGGTTTCGGAAGGGTCGTGTGGATGAGGACTGTCTTCGACATTGTCGGTGAATGTTTTGTCGTCTAAAATGAAAGGGTGTATCTTAGATCATGCAGATGACGCATAGCCATCTCCTGAGCCAACCCTATGTTTATGAGAGGTATCTCCTTCGGCAAACAAACCTGGACTGTTGAGCATAGCCAGAGTGGTGTATCCAACAGAGGCATCTCCTTCAGCGAAGAAGGCAAGGCATCTGTGCATCGTAGCTGGAGTTGAGTAGTTAACAGCATTGTCGTCGATCTTGTTAGCCACTTTTTTATGGAAGGGCAAAGGAAGTTAGTAAACAGGTTTATGGATTTGTTGAGTTGGAAATGGCGGAGGAAAAATATAATGGACCCATCGTTAGTTAACAAAACCGGACGTGTCTTCAAACCCATGGCTAACTCCTTCGAGTTGGATAACCAATAGCTTAAGGTGACAGTATTTTGGGCATCGAAATTACCAAAGAACTTGAGTAAAACATTTTGCTGTAGCTCGAACAAAGTAACCCTAGCACCGAAAGGGATCCATAGACATTTGTTGCTTGTCTATGACAAATTGTCAGTTTCCATTTGTAGTGAAGGTCCCTTCGGTGGCGATGACCAAGCAATGATCTTCCATCTTCGGTTTCTGTGTTAAACAGAGAAATGAGGTGATTTAGTAACGATGAATCGTAGGTTAACGAGCGGAAAAGAAGAAGTTTTGTTTCCTTGAATTGAAGAAAAATGCAGAGATGGACTTGTAACTGAGAAATGAAGTGCTTTTTGTTCGAATTGAATTTGGTGTAGATATCAAGATATCTACCAGAATTTGATTTGGATCGTTAACAATGGAACATTAATTTTGAAATTAACGGATATGGTTTAACATAGTATTGAAAAATTGGGGTGGATTAGAGATTGAAAGAAGACCACACGATATCTTATAATATTTCAATTTGAGCAATTTTATTAATAGTATCTAATGGAGTATCTTAGAATTAAAATAAATCAAAATTAGAAGAAAATATGAAAGAAAAAGACAAAAAGTTTTCAAATGAAAATTTCTCAAGTACTCATAGAATTTCAATTGTTACATGTGTATCTTATTTAGTGGAATAAATTTCTTTTAAATCCTAAAAATTATTTATATAACAAAAAATATTTTAAGATATAAATATTTAGATTATTTTAGATACTAACTAAGTTTCTCATTCAAAATGCTCTTAAATTATCAGAATTTTTAGTTGATATGAAACTAAGGGCTTGACTGGTTGAACCGCAGCGGATGCGGTTGGGATTGCGGGAGTTTGCGGAAGCGGACGGTTGCGGTTTTAAGCGTTATTAAGCGATTCATACTATTGGTACAGCGGTTAAAAACTGATGCGTTTGCAGAAAAATTATGACCGGTTGACTAGCGGATGCAACAGCGGTTAAATAACAAATTAACAATATAAACATATTATATAACTATATAAAATATCAAAAATATACATTATTATAATAAGATTAATTATTAAAAGAATTTAATCTTAAAATTTTATTAATAGAAAATTATGATAGTGTTTAGTGAATAATCAATAGAAAATATCAAATTTATTCATATATTTCATAATTTTAATAATTAATTTTAAAAATTTTAATTTACTATATTTTTTCTATTAACTGACTTATTATATATATATTTTATATTATTTTAAAATATTTTTTATTATTTTAAACATAATTTTTTATTTTTATTTTTTTTATTACCCACCCATAACCGCGTGCAACCGCAAATATTAGCAGAAAGCAGCTTTTGATTTTGAGCGATTTGAAGCGATACAAAGCGGTATAAAGAGTTTTTCGTGATTGTTGTGAAACGTTGATAACCGTTATCACCCGCAAAAGTAAAAGCTGTGTTTGCGGGTTGTATCAGGTAAACCAATCAAGTCCTAAATGAAAGTTGACAAGGGTATGTCCGGGTTTTCCTCTCATCGTCATAAAAAAAATAGACAAGAAAGTGCTTTGTTGTTTTTAAGTGCCTTAATTGTAATATTAAAGTATTTTAAATTTCTCTACAATAAAATATTTACGTGCACGGCTGTCCAATCTCCATGTTAGGTGGAGAATTCCGTAACTGTTTTCTCTTTAATAACCGTTGGTAAAAGATAACAAAAAAGTCTATATAAGAGTTGCCTCTCTCAACTATGTATATCACCAGCCTACACAGTAAGACACATTAAGTGAAATATGTCTACTACAGAAAAAATGTCAACAACTCCCACAAACCCTCTCAAACTCACTGATCAGGGTAAATCCACTGACCAGAATAACTGCGAGGTCACACCTAAGATCGTTCGAGCTACCGTTGTCCAGGCTTCCACCGTCTATAATAGTACTCCTGAAACTATAAGTAACTCACTTTTTCTTCTAATTCTTTTTTCCTTAGCTAAGCATTTTTTTCCTGCAAGCCCACCACGGATCCGTCAATATTGTATCAACATGGTTTACTTGAGTTTGCAGAAAAGGCGGAGAAGTATATTGCTGAGGCTGCGAGCGACAAGTCGCAGCTGGTGCTGTTCCCGGAGGCGTTTATCGGTGGATATCCTCGTGGGTACAGGTTCGGGATAGGGGTTGGTGTTCATAACGCAAAAGGCCGTGACTGTTTCGTCGCTTATCATTCTCGTGCCATTACTGTTCCTGGTAACAGATCACTTCCATATCTTTTTAAAAAAAATATATATATATATATATATATGTCTATTTCCAAAATTAATGTTTGCTCTTTTACTTACCACTCACGTTCCTTTCTATTCTGTGTTTAAGGATAAGGTCCAATAATTGTGTACTATGTTAGATATGTCATTATTGTTTTTTTGTCGTGGTATATAAATTAATCACTAGTATTTTTTATTTTAATCAACTAGTATTGATTACTATAATTGGACCAAAATTTAACTCAACTTTAAGGAAAAAAGCATGTGTTGGTTGTACTCTTCTTACGGAACTTTTAGATTGAAATCTGATTAACCAGTACACAAAATCTTAACTTTTCATTTGCAAAAGTAGCAAGTGAATAGATGGAGTGGGACTTAGTTCTAGTTCGGTAATAAATAACTCCTTTTTTGCATATTTGTTTGGTTTTGTGATGAATTTACAACAGGCCCTGAAGTTGAACAGCTGGCGGATATAGCTAAGAAATACAAAGTGTACTTGGTAATGGGGGCTATAGAGAAGGATGGGTATACACTCTACTGCACAGCTCTTTTCTTCAGTTCCGAAGGTCAGTTCTTGGGTAAGCACCGTAAAGTGATGCCCACATCTCTGGAACGTTGCATCTGGGGTTATGGGGATGGATCAACCATCCCTGTTTACGACACTCCCCTTGGCAAACTCGGTGCTGCTATTTGCTGGGAAAATAGGATGCCACTCTTCAGAACTGCTTTATACGCAAAAGGTTAGTCCTAGATTTCAGCAATGTTTGTTTGCTTCATGACTTCAGTCAAAAATTCACAGACTTCTTGATAAGTGATAACGAATGAAGTAAGTCATAGTTCGTTTTCCTTATATAATATATTCTGTCCAGTTTATTTGTCAGTTCTCAGTGCTAGAGTTCTAACATTTCGAGTTTAAAATACTAATACTTTAGTTCACAATAGAAAAGGTTTTGTCTTTTATACTACTTTTAATGTAAGACTTTGGGCTATAGAAGTTGAGATTTAAGCGCAGAACTTTCAGATTTCAAATTTAGAATCAATTGACTATGAGTTGAGTGTGACACATGTGAATTCCATATATTAGATTCAGTTCCATCTAGCTTTTATAATGTAAGAGTTCTAACTATTTTCATTTTTGATAGGCATTGAGATTTATTGTGCACCTACTGCTGATGGTTATAAGGAAAATCAATCGTCAGTGATGCACATTGCACTCGAGGGCGGATGTTTTGTGTTGTCAGCTTGCCAGTTCTGCCAGCGTAAACATTTCCCTGATCATCCTGATTACTTGTTTAACGATGTGAACGAGCGCAAAGGAGACGGACACCAAGAAACTATTGTCTCCCAAGGTGGTAGTGTCATTATTTCACCATTGGGACAGATTCTTGCTGGACCAAACTTTGAATCAGAGGGTCTTATCACAGCTGATCTTGGTATATTATACTCTTCTTTGATGTTCATCTTAGGCTCTAGTACAGAAAATGATAAACCTTTTTTTACCTAATCATAATGAGAACTTTCTTTTTCTCATCCAGATCTTAATGATATCGCAAGAGCCAAGTTATATTTCGATGTGGTCGGACACTACTCAAAGCCAGAGATTTTCAACTTGACAGTAAATGAGCACCCAAAGAAACCGGTTACTTTCGTGTCTAAGCCGGTGAAAGCGGATGATGACTCAGAGTCTCAAGACAAGTAATCCAAATATGAATGTCGTCAATGTATCATCTCCACAACTACTGGAGTTATGTGTTATTGTCAATTCAAATAAATCTGTTTGAGAGACTATTTAAGTTTGTTTATCCTTATCCTTATGGTCAATAATGTAAGAGAGCCAATTGGATATGGTTATGATAAAACCAATTGGTTCTCTTCTCTTGTATTTGAATATTATGCATTAAGTTGAATCTGTTTGAGAGAGACTATTTCTCATCCGCGTGTATACAAAATATAACTTTTCATGTCAACCAAAATATAATATTTTTAATAGATATTCTATATTGTTTGGTAATAACTTTGAACGAAAGTACAATTTCAAAAATAGTTTGTCATATTTGATTTTAATATAATAGTTTTCATAAAAATTAGGGAAATTAGGCTTAATGATTATAAGACAAGTCAAATTTAAGAGAATATATATAAAGAAATTGGTTATAATATTTATATAATATTTTTTATATTACCTTTTGTCTTCCTGCACATATTTTTTTTATTATTTGATTTTATTTCTCAATCTAGTTGTAAATGGTTTGACGTCCCGTTTATTTAAGATCGACATTCCATTTATAGTTTTACTTCAAAATTATGGTACAATAGGACTCACTTAATATACGAATAAAAATTAGAAATTAATATTAAAATTCATATTAAATTATTAAAAATGATTTTTTATAATCAGTAGTTAAGAAATTTGAGAAACCCGTCAAATATTAAATATTCTGAAAAGTAAAGGTTCTAAATGAAGAAAAATTTTTAAGTTTGATTTTTAATATTATTATATCATATAAAACTAAAATATAATTTATAGATAAATATTTTTTTTAATGAATTCTCTGAAAAAATTAAACAAATATAAATGTACTAATATAGATATAAAACAAACATTATATTTAAAATCAATAAAAGAAATAGAAAATATACATAATATTTTTTAAAGCTGTGTTATTGTGTTTGACAAAATATTATGAGAGAATACATACCTTTATATAGAGGTTACTGTTTCTAATATTTTTGGGTTTATGATTTCTTAAAAAAGGGAAATTACTTTTTTTGAATATTTTAATCTTTTTTTTTATAATTTACTTTTAAAAAATGTTATTTACATTTTTGATTATTTTAATCTTTTTTTTATAGTTTACTTTTTTAAAAATTAAACTACTTTCTTTGACTACTTTAATTTTTTTTGTTTATAATAATTTTCTTTTTAAATTTGTAATTTTATAATGTTTCTTTTCCTCTTTTTTCCTTTTTGTTAATAATTTTAAGATTTTTAAAAATAAATATATTTTAACATATGTCAACATCCTAAATAATCAAATTGCCATTTGTCACGACCTTATTAATTACTAAATTTTGTAATTTTATAATTTTCTTTTTTTCCGTTTTCCTTTTTTGTTAATAATTTTAAGTTTTTTAAAATAAATATATTTTAACACATGTCAACATCCTAAATAATCAAATTGCCATTTGTCACGATTTTGTTAATTACTAACTTTTGTAATTTTATCATTTTCTTTTTTTTTCTTTTTCCTTTTGTTAATAATTTTAAGATTTTAATAAATAAATATATTTTAAAACATGTCAACATCCTAAATAATCAAATTGTCATTTGTCATGATTTTGTTAATTAATAATTTTGACAAATCCAATTTTATATAATAAGATTCTTTTTTTTAATCGTTACCATCCATCCCTTTCATTTCTTTACACGTTCAATTAGTAACCTCTGATGTTTAAAATGTTTTCCCTCTTTCCTGCTACTTTATTACCAGCAATTTACCCTCAACTACAAGTCTGATCTATCTCTCAGCTCTTTAGACTCCCTCCTGCCAAACGGCTCAACTCATCCTCCATGGAGTTTTGTTCTAGTGAATCTACCGACGGTTCATCAAGGTTTATGTATATTATACTTTTTTCTCGAACATTTGAAAACAGGATTTACAGCGGACTGTATAAACATTTATAAGATTGACGTTTTTGCACACCAAAGATTGATAATATAAATGTCTACTACATTGGGGTTGGTCTCATAGTGGTCTCATAATGAAACTATCTCTGTTGCAATTTGTAATTCTACATGTACTAAATGAATACAGTTTTGATGTATAGTATGTATACACAGTGCATAATCACGACTTTTGGGATTGGTGTGATGGTGCAAAAATAGTACTTTTGGTTAATAATATGGAGAACAACTTTAATTTTAAACTTCATCTTTATTTGTTCATCCTATATGATTAGTTTTGTATTATGCAAATATATAGCAAATTATTAGTATGTTTATGTATCCTATATAAATTATTATTCGAGTTTCATATATATATAATACATCAAAGTAGATTTGTTATTATAAACAATAATTCTAAATCCCAAATACATTTATATTCCAAACTAAGTAACTTATTCATCTGCCAAGAACTTTTGGCTTTATTTTTCATAAGACATTTTTCTTTATCAGTTGCTGCATATAGTAGTGTTTTCTAACAAATGAAATCTTCTTTGTCGTGCATAATAATGCTATATATACTGTGCTATATATACTAGATGGAATCAAATTAATTTATAGCTTTTGAGACCATGCACAAACATAAATATAAATTTGATTTTTCTTTAAATTAAATGGTTAGCTTATGAAGTTATAAAGTTAAATTACTATATTTTTATTTTAAAACCCACAATAAAGAGAGAAGGAAAAAATGATTAGTTTTTAAATTTATGTTTTTTTTTGTTATTCCACCCAATTTTCATTTTATATTTAAGTCTCCATAAATGACTATTTATTTACCTTTTAGATTTCTGAAACTGCTTTACTTTTTTATAGGAGTGGGCAAAAAAAACTGAACTGAACCTAAAAACTAATGTATTTTATTTATACAATTATATTAATATAATATATTAGTTATATTAAAATATATTACAATTTTAAGAGGAAAACCATGTATTTTCTCATTTTAAGTTATATCCTATTTATTTTAACCCTAATTATCTATTATACAAGTATTTATAATTTAAAGACGGAAAAACCTTATTTAAAATCTAAAATATTTTAAATAGTGTTCAAAGAACAAGTCTCATTATTAGAAAAAAAAAACAGAAAATTTTCATCAATTTTTTCTTACTCTACTTCGATCCGAATCAAATTAAAACCAACCGATTAAATCAAACCGAACACAAAAAACAAACTGAAGACAAACCAAACCAAAATAATTTCAGTTGAGTTGAGTCGAATTTTTTATCGAACCAAATTAACCAAACCGAATCGAATTCAAACCGAACCAAATCCAAACCGAACCAGATCCAAACCAAATCCAAAGTCAAACCGGAATGCCCACCAGTATTTTCTCAATGAAATATATTTAGTTTTCCATAATTTTTTCGTTCTTTTCTTAATGTGTGTATCTATACTATTAGAACATAAACATACTTAGAAAATAACTTTTATTCTACATGTGATTTATAAGAAATGACACTCCAAATTTACAAAAAGATTAAAAGTTCATTAATAGTATTATCGATTTATAAGAAAATAGAGTATAATAAATTACATACACTTAATCACATATGATTATTTAGATTTTAGTTACCAAAAGTACTGTAATTCTGAATACTTTTATCACTAGGTAATAACCTTCACCATGTGCACGATGACATATACATTCATTATCTTGTTTCATTTTAAATTAAATCATAAATTATAAAAAATTTAATATCAAAATTTTTTTCATATAACATTTAAAATACAGCTGTATAGTAAATATTGTATAGATTTAATAAAAATTCTTTGTAAAAATCAGTTATAATTTAATTTAATGATGATTTGATTTAATTAAGTTTGATTTTTGCATTATCATATTTAAAATTTTTGAATTTACTTTATTTAAATTTTATTTAATGATGATTTAATTATCTATAATTAAATAATGATATTTGTAAATTATTAACATATTTGTAAATTATTAAAATATTTTAAATTATTAACATAAATATGATTTTGTATAGTTAAATAAATAAATAATTTCAATAATATTATACTTTATTTTGTGGTGGATAAATAAAATATGTTGTTTTATTAGGAAGATTATAACAATATTAAATATGATTTTCATAAAATATTTTTAAAATTTTTATCAAGTTAGAATATTTGTAAAACTTATTTAATATAGTTAAATTATATAATTCAATTAAAAACTAAATTAAAATGAATATAAATTTTAAATTTGAATCTATATAAAATGAAGTTTCTTATTATATGATTAGTGATTATTTTAATATTTTTTATAAAAAAAAAAAATTTAATTATCTTTTACATCACAAAATATTGAAATTTTTTGTTTGATCTCTCTTTAGAAAAAAATAAAATCAATACACAAAACTCGTCTTCAGAAAAAAAAACTGCTGTATTTTCACATTTCTCCATTTGGATTCCTAGATTTACTTTTCAAATTTAGTTGTACAAGTTTCAATTCTAACAAACATCCTAGACAGCTGTGTTTTCACATTTCTCCTTAAAGAACAAATAGAATAACTCTCAACTTTGATTAAAAAAAGGTGTTGTTGTCAAAATGAATTCGACCATTGTTTTAACTAGAAGAGTTCTGTGGAAAACAAGATATTTCGAAACTAGACAAGACTTAAACATTAACTGATTGACTGACTCTTTAGCTGATTTCACGTGGTTTAGTCGAAGTAGAAATGAGAAATGGGTCAAAAAAATTGATCCTTATGCCTAACCGTCCAATACTTATAACAAAACCAAGGTGATTTTGGTTACATTTTCGCAACGGTCTACTTGTAACTTTTGTAACTTAATATGGTAAATTAAACCATCAAATGTAGCCTTAAACTTCTTGATTCATGCTCTCTGGTCATAGATCCATCATGTTGGAACAAGTCTCCATCCATGGTCGAATAAAGTTATTCCCTGAATACTTGATCAAAAGCCGGTTGATCTAGAAAAGTGCCGCCATAGTCGAGTGAGGTTCCTATCCAATTGAAAAGAGAGCTGGTCGAGATCACATCATCCGACAAACATAATTCTGGAATTAAACCTTTGAACTCAATACTTATTGCTCGCGGCTGCCACAAACCATGAGACACCGACAAAGCAAATGCCCCCAACATCCTTTTCTATATATTTATTACGATAGTGATCTCGCCTAACATCCTGCATAAAACGAGCGCTCTGGATTCTATATTGTTTGTCCACATGCTCGTTTGTTTTTTTTCTTTTACAACATTGATTTTGCTTTTTCTTTTTCGCCGAACAAAGGAATACATAAAAACCTTATCTAAAAGACTACTTCTTACATATTACAGCTTTTGGTAAAATCTTGTATATTAATCACAATATAATTTTAACATTTTGTTGTATAACTTTTTGTCAAAAAATTATCGTTAAAGAGCGCATTTTCATTTTATTTATAATAAAATACTAATATGGTAAACAAAAATCTAAGGCACGACTCTACTAGGCGGAGAATTCCATATTGTTCTCTTCTTACATACTATGGTGACATAAAAGATGACAAAACGTCTACATAAGTATTGCATCTCAACTCTCCGTGTGTCACCGACGTACAAAGAAGGCTTGAAGTGATGTCAACTCTCAAAAACACTACTCCGGTTCACGGCGTTTCCTCATCCACTTTCGTTCGAGCTTCGATCGTCCAAGCCTGCACCATTTATAACAATACCCCCGAAACTCTAGGTAATTCATTATTCGCCAAGTGATCTTTAATTTTTCTTTGTCTTATCAAATATATTGAGTTGGTTAGTTGAATTTGCAGAAAAGGCGGAGAAGTTAATCGCCGAGGCGGCAAGCAAAGGATCAGAGATAGTGGTATTCCCTGAGGGTTTTATCGGTGGATATCCTCGTGGTTTTAGGTTCGGTATAGCTGTTGGTGTTCATAACGACGAAGGTCGTGATGAGTTCCGCAAGTATCATGCATGTGCCATTCATGTTCCTGGTCAGAAACTTCCGTCTTTCCTTTTTTTTTTTCGTCTTCCTGCAAGTATCTTTGCATGCTCTTTCTTAATTTCCTCCTAAGCATTTTTTATATTTTTTTCACCAAAAATAACTTTGAAATATTCATTCATGGGTTTTAAGATAATGTAAATTCAACCATAACCCAAACTCCAACCATAATCCAAACTTACTCAATTAATGATTCTAATTATGTGAAGATATATATATTATTTAGATTTTTTTGTGTCATTGTATTTTATAGTTTAAAATAATATTTATGAAATTTTAAATTTTGGTAGTATCTAATTAAGATTTTAAATATTAATTTTATTAAAACTCAAGTGGTACTCAGCATTAAATAACTTTGGAAATATTTGTCTATACTATATTATTGAATCATTTTGAAATGAATCGTAATGTAGTCTAGTAAATTACTGGAAACAAAATCCAAGATAGACTCTAGAGGAATTAGTCCACACACAAATTAATACTTAATGATATCAACTTTTGAATCTCTTATATTATTAAACTTAGAAAATTAACTATAAATCCATGATTGTATGACATGTTGCTTATATTCATTACTTCGGTCTCCCTTGTATTTGATTTTAAGTCCTTTGTTTATGAAACATTCAAAATTAGTTTGAAGAAACATCTGATTAGTAAATAGTAAATGGTAAGCTATACGAGTACACCAAATCTTAATTTCCATTTGAAAAAGTGGCACGCGAATAGATGAACTGGGAAGTTAAACTCAACAAGGTTAGGTCGCTTGGGTCACAAATAACTCTGTCTTGCACATTTGTTTGGTTTTGTTGAATCTACAGGCCCTGAAGTAGAAAAACTGGCAGATATGGCGAGGAAAAACAATGTCTACTTAGTAATGGGTGCGATAGAGAAGGATGGGTATACACTCTACTGCACAGTCCTTTTTTTCAGTTCGGAAGGACGGTTTTTGGGTAAACACCGTAAAGTCATGCCAACATCTTTCGAACGTTGTATCTGGGGTTATGGGGATGGATCAACCATTCCTGTTTACGACACTCCCATTGGTAAAATCGGTGCTGCTATTTGCTGGGAAAATAGGATGCCACTCTATAGGACTGCATTGTATGCAAAAGGTTAGTCCACAATTCCCTCATTATTAGGAATACCACAGCTTCTACACTGTTGACTAATTGCCAACGAATAAAGACTTGTTTTTCTAACATTTTAATTAATATATTAGGTAAAACTTGTTCTTAACGGGAGATTCTTAGTCTATCTAATTGAATCATTCATTAGGATCGTCAACCTATCGAAATGGGTAATCTAAATTCTAATACCATGTCAGAGTTCAATGATATCTAATTAAGATCAAGTGACTACGACTTGAGTATGACTATGACACATGTTAATTCCATATATATTCGTTTGAGTTCCATCTAGCTTTTAATGTAAAATTCTAACTATTTTCACTTTTGATAGGCATTGAGATTTACTGTGCACCTACTGCTGATGGTTATAAGGAATGGCAATCGTCGATGATGCACATTGCACTTGAGGGTGGATGTTTTGTGTTGTCGGCTTGCCAGTTCTGTGAGCGTAAAGATTTTCCTGATCATCCTGATTACTTGTTTACCGATTTGGAAGACTACAAAGAACATGATGCTATTGTCTCCCCAGGCGGTAGTGTCATTATTTCACCATTGGGAAAAGTTCTCGCCGGACCAAACTTTGAATCAGAGGGTCTAATCACAGCTGATCTTGGTATATTATACTCTTCTTTATTCAACTTAAGTTTTAGTATAGAAAGTAAACTTTTTTTTACTTAATCATATCGACAACGTTTTCTTTCACGTCCAGATCTTGGAGATATCGCCAGAGCGAAGTTATATTTCGATGTGGTCGGACATTACTCGAAGCCAGATCTTTTTAACTTGACCGTAAATGAGCATCCGGAGAAACCAGTTACTTTCTTGTCCAAGGCGGTGAAGGCGGAAGATGAGTGTCAAGAAAAATAATCGAGATATGAAAGTTGTCAACTTATCCCTCTATAACTTCTGGAGTTAATCTCAGTCATATACGTTGGAGTCAAGTTAAAAATATTATGTCGAGTTCTAAACTCTCTTTATGTTTAATAATGTACGAGAACGAATTGGATATGGTAAGATCTTTTTTTTTTATGTTTAGTAAATGGTAAGATCTATGTTGCTTGATAAAAATCAATCGGTTCGCTCCTCTTAAGAGCTTGTATTTAAACGTGCCATCTATTTTCAAGTGTTTTTCTTTCGGGTATATATTTTATGCCAAAAATCTATCATCGAGTTGAAGTAGCTTTTTATGTTCTATATGCACTGTGAGCACTGAATCTTGAGTCTAGTGCAGTTGTGCAGCTTTATAAACATATAACCAATGAACCAGACTTTGATTTCAGTTAACGTTTTTTTTTAATTTTGCCTTCCTATATCTAACATAGATCATTTGCCTTTTGCATTTTAAATGTCTGAAAAGTTGCTTTTGTATCTAACTATATTCACATAAAACCCAAAGAATTACGTAAATTCTTTGGGTTTAAAAATGTTTAGGAAGGCTATTATTGACTACAAAAAAATATAATTTATACTAAAACACTAGGTATATTGGATTCAGGTCTTCACAGTTTATTTTCTATATCGATGTCCCTGTCAAATATTTAAATCGAATCGCGAAGGCATTTGAAAATCATGGCTATCATGAGACTAATAAGATCAATTGCAATATTGTTGGCACGTACGTATCATAGGGGACATTATAGGATGGCGAATAGCATTCAAATTGCCATTAAGTGTAAATCTGAGTTGGAGAAGTCATTACAAAATTAACAACTTTGCTAGCAGCATTGGATAAGATAATGACGGGCTAACCAAAACCAAGAAAAATTAAGAATCAAGGAGTTATGAGACAAAACAGGACGTCAAATTATAGCCTTCCTAAAACACATTTTTAAACACTAATCAATTTTTACGGCTACACATGGACTTTCCTATTACATGGTTATAAATCAATTATCTGTATCTTAACTTAGCTAATATTAAAAACACTATATAATAGTATCCGTCTACCGTGATATACTAATTAAATACACTAATAGTCTATTCAATATGTTATCCTTAAACATATATATCCGACCCTAATGAGACCCTAGTTGGACTCATCAATCTTTATTTCTTTAAGATTCATTTTGGTTGAATAGAAAAAGGAAAAATGCTTCTTTCGTAACATTATTAAACTATTTTATTAATTTTTTCATAATGGTAACCATATTTTTATGTATAAACAGATAAAAACACAAAAGGAAGCCAAGTAACACGACGATCACCAAACACGCCATCGTCTCTATAGCCGTTTCCTTCTCCCGCTGCAACTTCATCTCTTTCTTCGCCGTCTTCAAACTCGTAAATTCTCTATACTTTTCCTTTCCTTCTTCTTCCCCTCCTGCCACCCGCCACCGACGCTTCTCTCCCATCACCGCTGCCAAAATTACCAAACTACCCCTCCCTCCAAGATTCATCCCCTCCATGTCCTCTCCCACAAGACTCACTTCCATTATCTGAATCGCCATCGTCTCCTCTTCCCTCCCGCTAAACGCAGCCAGCACCACCTTCACCGTGAACTCCACTTGCTCCTCGCCGACGACGAATAACGTTGAGAATCTGACGTGGACTTCTCCGGTTAACCAGTGACGTTGCACCGAGACAGGTTTCCTCGTTGATACATCCCCCGCACGTTTATGAGTCGGGTCAATAAGTATCCAGCTCAAGGAAAGATTCTCCTCCAAGTCATTCTTCCACGTGTCACCTTCGAGTTGGTCACTCAACGAAACTCGTGTCGAAATCAGTTCTTTCGGTTCGACAAGATCGTACCGAAAAGGCGAGCAGTGGAACCAACTAGAGACTGTCTCCGTCACTTGAACCCTCGAGAAAATCACTTCATCTTTGTAGAAAATATCAACGGCTGAGATTAACTCAGTCGTGTGAACGGACGGTGAGAGATCAATTTCACAACCGTGCGCAAGAAACGGAAAGGAATCTGAGAAAAACGAGCGGTGACCGGCGGGGAACGTTGAGATGATGTTCTGGACACGTGTGTCTAAACTAGAAGGCCACGTAGCGGAACATTTTTCCTTCCAGAGAGATTCTTCAGAGCAGAACGAGTGTAGATTGGTGCAAGTGCAGCTCAGGGCGGCGAGAGAAGCTCCGTCGAGACGAGTGAGGATGTGAGTGCGAAAGATGTCGGAAGAGACAGCGTTGATTCCGCTACGTGACAGTTGCTCCGCCGTAGACGAAGGAGAAGAAGAAGAAGAAGAAAGCATGAGATGAGATGAAGATTGATTTGAAATACACAGCGAAGAGATTTATGTAAAGTTCTTGATAAAAGAGTCGAGTAACTTTCAAGCGTTTTCTATTGCGTACTATACAAGCGAATGAAATGTTGCGTTTTCTCTTAGAGCACAACCCATTTTAATACATTTATGGGTGAGAAACTCTAACCTGTTACGTACAAAGAATGTTAGAGTATCTACAAGTAAGGTATCTCAACATAATACTATCTCATAAATAAAAATAAAGAAAAAAGAAAAGAAAGGATAGTTTAATTAAGTGATGAGTATCTCAAAACCTACACAAAGTATCTAGAAATATCTCATTTTAAATATTTTAAAATAATTTTTCAACATTTGACATACTCATTTAATTAAACAATACTTTTTAATTATTTGTGAGATACTCATATTGAGAAATTCACAGTAGAAATGCTCTTAAAGCACATATTTAAATGTTTCACAAAAAAAAACAAAAAAATTGATATTTTAACTATATAATTATATTTTAACCCTTTAAAAAAATAATTAGAATATAACCCGCGCTTGTGTGGAGGAATTCTATTTTTTATACCTTTTTATGATTTGGTTTGAGAAACTTTGATTTGATTTGTTATTGTTGATGTTATAATTAAATTTTATTAAATATGATAATGATATAATATTAGTTGATTATAAGTTTATCTATTAATGTTTTCAGTTGAATTTTGAGTTACGTTTTCAATCAGTAGGAGTTCACATTCGGTTATTTGTTTCGGTTCGGTTCAGGTTATTCATTGGTTTGAAAAATAAAAAGTCACTTTGTATTTTGTTATTATAATCTCTACATTAAATTATAATCAAAATGAATATACCAAAATAATATCTCTGTTTTTGTTATTTATAATTATAATTATAGATATGATTTGATTTTCCTAGGATTTTGCTAGATTTATGCTACTAATCTAATTAAATATCTTTATATATAATTAGCCAACTTTCTCTCCATTCAGGCTATCCACGTCA